>BJCN01310475.1:0-11538 GCA_018326445.1 Flaveria brownii
AACAATTTATCTTTTTGCTTCCGCTACGCATAATATTTACCATTCTGATTATCAATGTAATGAACATCTAAAATCTATCATATAGATAATTGCATCTCATGTGTGACAACTGTGTTCGATCCTGTTTGCTCACTCCTCCGTGATAAATTCCAGACCCGGAATTTGAGGGTGTGACATCGAGAACAATCGAAATCGAATCAGAGGTCAATTGAGTGTGATTCGAACTAGGGCTCAAAAAGGGATTTTGGGAAATTGTTTAAAAGGGTTTAAAATTTTTGGAACCGGGTTTATAACCGCGGCAGTTGCCTTGGTTCACCGGTTTGTTACATGGACTGCTACCCGAGGGGTCCCGGGTTCAACCCCGGGCCCCAACCAAATTTTTTTAAATCTTTTAAATAGCTTTAAAAATAAAGAAAAAATTCTAAAAAAATTGTAAAAAAATGTTTTAATAACATTTAAAATTTCTAGAACAACTTATTAATTTTCTGAAAATTTTTATTTTGAAAGATATTTCAACATTTTATTTATTTTAAAAGTTTTAAATAAATAAAATAATTAATTATATTTTCTACCCATTTATAAATAGTATATAATATATAATTATACAATAAATTGAGCCCAATATATATACATAGATACATATTATTCGATTATTAAAATAACTTTTATTCGAATAAATTACATGTATATAAATTTTTGTATAATCATATACAATTTATAACTCACGTATATAATTAATATACAATATATAGTTATGTTTACTTATGTATAAATTTATTATATACATATAATATAAATATACATATAAATATATATAATTACATGATTATATATAATAATGTATATAATTATACATATACAATTTATTAATAAATTGTATATATGTATAACTTATATGTATAAACTTCTATTAAATTCTAAACGTAAACACATTCAATAAATTCATTTTATTTATTTCAAGACATTCAAACTAAATAAAATTTGTTTATTTAAACTACCACACAAAAACTCAAATAAAAACCTTAATTCCTTTTAAAACATTAAACTTATTATAAATAAAACTTAAATGTGTAAATCTATACATATTTAGGTACATTGTGAAGAAATATCTTAGGAAGACGGATATTGATCTTAATAATCATTGTAATATACTCAATCGTCATGTGAGTTTTCCTTGCCTCTTTTTACTTTATTTCACACCATTTTGGGGTGAAACATGATACTTATATATCATACACTTATAAACGTTTGAGACTTGTAAAGCACTTGCAATTCATCCTTATATTTTTGTCATGGTTATTTGTGTGTTGTAAGTGATTATATGAGATACATAGTTTGCTACAATCATTAACTATTGCTAGCCTGGCGATGTCTTAGATCTTTGGGTCTGACAAGCCTATTTGGTGCTAAAGTCGATGAACTGCCGACTCCTAGGAGCCGTATGCTTGTGCACTAGGGAACCAAATACACTTAGCCAATCTTATATACTTGTAATCAAGTCGAGGTTTGATTGTAAAGATATGTGTTCTATAACCTTACTAGCTTATAACCTATGACATGAATTGCTACTTGTAATCTTTTCATATTATGTATGAAAACCTTGGAAACTCACCAACTATTTTTAGTTGACCTTTTATTTTATTCATGTTTCAGGTAACCCCCGAGTTTAATGTGGTCTTTTGAAGCTTGCTATAATACTAGGACGTGGACCTAGATAAATAAATAAAATGCTATGTTATGTTTTGATTCCTGTTTGAACTTATTACATGTTTGAGACTTATGTTTGTATTACCCGTTGAAACTTATAATATTAATATTTACATTTAAACATACGTTATGTGGTTGTGAACAATCTTATCCCTCGCATCTCGACGTTTCCGCCGTCAAGGTTGGGGTGTGACAATAACACCAATAAAAACTTATAAAGTATTTTAAAGAAATGCCCCCGGTTATTACATGTGCCGCTTTATTATACCCTTATTTAAATTGTCGGAGGTTGAAACTTTACTTGATAAAATTACTTCTTACTTGGATTTAGAAGGTAAAACTTGAAAAGCTAATTTAACCAACAATTAGAAAAAATATATGATGTTTATTTATAAAAATATGATAAAACATCACAAATTCATGAGTCATTAAGGCATGCGGTAAATGCCGAAAATTCGAATGATCCAATGTTTACTTTATATAATATTTTAAGGGATGAATGTAATAAACATCAATGTAGTAACACTTCGAGTAGTGAACTCGGGAAGTATGGTAGAACAAACTTTTTATCCACCATAAGTCCACATGATTTTAAAATTTTTGACTTGTTGGCTTGTTGGAAAGGTAAGAAAGATCAATTTCCCATCCTATTCAACATGATCCGAGATTTACTAACCGTCCAAGCTTCTACGGTAGCTTCGAAATATTTTTTTTTCAGTTAGTGGTAGGCTTGTTGGATTGATTCCCCCTTGAAAACTCTATAAAGATCTTTAGAGGTTCCTTTGCGTTTGAAGTTAAAATAGTCTTGGATAATTATATAGTTACTATATCTCCGCTTAACTCATACAAATGTTTATTTTAATTTTTTTAATTTGTCTTAAGTAAATCAAATTGTAATAAATATGATTAATGAGTCATAAATCAACTGGTTTAAGAGGAGACACCCTATGGATTTTCAAAGTGGAGGTCATGGGTTGAAGTCTTACTAGGTATAATATGTTTCAAGTGGGCTGAGGGTTTTAGCACAGTGTGTCTTTGGGTGGTGGGGTTCTCTTGAAATGGTGGGCGAGTCGGGTCACCAGCGATGTCTGTGTTCACAGGCGTGAGTGGTCTTTCGCCAATGAGCTTACCCGGGTGAACAGGCTTAAAATTATTTGTTGGTTTTTAAAAGAATTGTAATAAATATGAAACCAGTAAACCAACAATTAATTATTATTATTTGTATAACATAAACTTGTAAGGCCCTGTTTATCTCTACTGACTGATAGAATCAAATAAAATTCATCTTGGACATGACAGATTACCTTCACAAAGAGGAGGCAACCTAGAGATTGAGTTTTTAAACATTCGCCAATGATTTGCCGTTAAAAAGTGTTAGTAAAATTCATCAAGGATCTATTGTTGAAGTTTTTCTCCACAACCGACTGCAAAAAGTCACTGATAAATCAAAGTGCTAGGGTGGAGGGGATACTTATACCACAAATCTTCATCACATCATGAAACCCACCAATAGTAATGTGTCATGTCAAACTATAACATATACACCACACACCCATTACTACATGCAAAACTAGCCGTTCAGAGGGGGGGGATTTCGAATCTACCACAACGAGAACACGCCGGGAGATAACGCCTCAAGGCGTGAAATGGTAACCGGTGGCGGTGTTAGGGTGCCACGCCAAGGCACGCTGGGCCTCGCGGAGCGGGCGCCCCCTCCCCCTTAGTATATACTATATACCACGACGGGCGTTGTTTATGAACATACATTTATAGTGACTTCATCCAAGGTGGATACAAATTTTAACACAATAATACCAAAATACAACATAAATTTAAACTAGAAAACGTAATTAAACAGTTAAAATTTAAAATAACAATGTACAACTTATCTGCGTATATATGGTATGCAAGTCTTCACAGGAATAATCTCAATAATTGCTCTAGAGATTTATTATACAATAATAAACTCTTAATTGACAGTAGACACATCCTTTAGTATTTATAAGAACCATTCATCAACATATTATCCAACCCTATCATCCCCAACCCAAGTTAGCTAAACCTATATCAACCTTCTGCTTGAATCCCGCAACTCGAAAATGGCAGATGAAGTGAAGTTGTATGAAGATGGACGAAGCCCATACGTTTCGAGGGTGAAAATTGCTTTGAATATGAAGGGAATCAAGTACGAAAGCTTCGTGGAGGATCTAAGCGATAAGAGTGCTGAGCTACTCAAGTACAATCCTGTTTATAAGAAAGTACCACTACTTGTGCACAACGGGAATCCCATATCGGAGTCCCTTGTGATCATCGAGTATATCGATGATGTGTGGAAGGGGGTCCCGATTTTGCCTCATGATCCGTATGAGAAAGCGGATGCTCGATTTTGGGCTAAATTTATTGCTGATACGGTAATATTTAGTCTTTGGTTTTATTTTGATCGTCGTTACTTTACTGGTTTTTATGTTTGTGCACGCTATAAATCAAAGAACTTTCAACTACAAGTTGACATGTCACATGTTGATTAAGATACTAAACGTAAGTAAAGACTGTTTTCTAATGGATAATGCACACTTAATTTGTTAAATTTGGTTTGAGCAAGATAAGGTTACACGAGGTATAACATGAAGGATTGATGATCGAGAAGATTACATATATTTTACATATATACAAATATGGATTTAGTACTTACAAAAGAGGATTAAATAAATAATCAGATAATTCTTAAAATGGAGTATTGTAAATACATTTCTTGTTATTTCTGAAAATAACAATCTTTGTTTATGTACTTCTTTGTCATCTCCAAATTATAATTACTAGTTCTCAAATAATCTTAAATCTATATAAACATACAGACATATAAATATATATTTATTTGTATATAAAAACTAGTGTATGACTTGAATCAGAAATATTTTAAACTGATCTTTTGAATAATCTTGTAAACAACCACAAAACCAATTAGTTTCACTGGATCGTAGACACATTAGTTCCTGTTATACAATTGGCAAGTGCAATTACTTAAATCTTACATTGGGGAATGTTAAAATAAGAAATAAATTTTGCATAATAACACTAAAAAGATTTGTAGCAACTCCTAAACTGATTCAACAAACTCCATTTGAATTAGTTATCGTTTAACCCTAAAGCTAAACTCTAAATGTTAAACTCTAAATCCTAAACCGTAAAGTTATATCCTAAATCCTAAGGTTAAACCCTAAAAGCTAAACTCTAATCTCTATAGGCTAAGATGGTTGAGTTCAACGAGTCGACTCTGACGTCGCTAAGATGAGTTTAATTGTAGCTCGTTTGTTCCGGTTTAAAAGTGGCTAGAAATCATTCTTAACTTTTTAGGCAAAATTTATATCTTATTTAAACCTTCATACATATGTCCCTTGGCTATGTGTTGATCACCATAGTCACACAAGTTCAATTCCTGTATATTGACATCATCTATTTAAAATGATCATACTCCTTGTCTTCATACATATATATGTCATCAATATACGATAGATAATACTTTTCGCATAAGAATTGAAAATAGTAACAAATATTTTACATACTAGAATAAGTTCTAGGGTTTACTAAACGAAAATGATCGAAAATGATCGAATATCATGAAATTAAATAACCCTAAACACATTGGTTAAGAGCTAAAAATATGTACACATATATATCACGACACTTAAGTAATCACCTATTCTCTTAGACGTTTTATCATAAAGGATATAATTATTTAATCATGTGTATTACTATCACATCAATACAAAAAGAGTCGGCAACTAAGTGAAAATAGTTTTATTCTATAAAATGCAACGAATTAACATAGAAACACAGCCAATAGCAATCCCATGTCAATGGAAGTCAAGAATTAAGACTTTAATTAATAATGACGTGGACGAATATATATGTTTTTAAATTTAATGTGATATCATAAATTTTAAATATATATTTGTTGTTAACAATAAATCCAAAATATAGCTTGATATATACTCACTAATTGCAAATTAGATCTTTGTGCGACCGTAATTTCAGGTTGTATAGCTACGACCAATAATAACAAAAATCACTATGAGTGAGTATTATATTTTTGCAACCGATGTTTGACGGGTATTTACCAACTTATTTAATTAAAAGTAATTTTTGTTATTGCGATTGCTGTTTAGAATTATATTTTAACTACTAATGGTCTTTTTATTATTCGGATTATTTTAAGACAGATTTCATATTTCATATTTATATTATTTTTAAATTTTTACAACATATTTCCAACGATTATTTACCCACTTTTAATTATAGATAATCTTTTTCCAGTAGTTTACTTCTGATTGGCGGCCGTCTTCATATTTTAGACTTATAGTAATTTTTTCATTTTCATTTTTGCAGACTATTTGTGACAGTTATTTAAATTCAGAAACTTTAAAAAAGAAAAATCTCATTTTTACAACCATCATGTGACCGACGTTTATATATTATTTTTTAATTACTTTTTGCCACCGATGGCGATTGTATCAAACAGTAGCAAAATTTTGGGTTAATGTTTTTCGCTAAGTTTGATTGTTTTTATTTCAGTCACTAATTTTAGGACCGAAAAACAATCATCATAGAAAAACTTGTTTTTTTATGGGAGTGACGTTTATATCTTGTTTAAATATGCTTCACAGTATGTTGTTGCGTTGACTGGTCAAGTCATCTTATGATTAGTTTATGCATCTCTAGTCGTCACCAAATCTGTAAATTATGTCCGGAAATTATTATTATCATTGAAATAAGACAAATAAATAAGGCAAAATATTTTTTGGACATACATGCACTCTATAATTCTTCAGTCACTTATCTGGCTATTTGGTGACAAATTATTTTATGATTTTGTTTCTATAATAGTATGCGCACAATATCTTTAAGGTCACTTAGTTTCCACAAGAATAGAAATAGTCAAGTATGTATTTAGACAAAAAAAAACACCCTTCTTTTCTTCTCCATAATTTTATTTTTATTTTTTTTAAATGTTAGAGAATAGTAATTATTTTTTAAAAGTACTCTTTTTCTTAGGAAGAAAACACAATCCTGATTTCCTTTTTATATATTTTAGAGGGTTTTGATTACACCTACATTGTGATCAAATACTTATAATAAAGAGGCAGGTAAACGGGCAACAAGTTACGCCGCAACTCCTTTTTGAATAGTGAAACCTAACCTACTAAAAATAAAACATTGGCCCTTAGGGTCGAAACATTGCTATGGATGACCTGATGAATCCGATTCAGGAAGTTCACGGCCTCCGAGGCTAGGAAACCAAAAATATCAAAGGCCAATGGAATAAAAGCATGTTGATTCTCAAGACAAGTTTTCTCATGTTTAGTGACCTTGCATGATTCCGCTTTCAACGCCGCCTGTCCCGCAACAAACCCATTATCCCTTTGCACAACCAAAGGAGATACCCCGGTAGATCCACACAAGCATGTTTCCCCCGTGCCCACCCAATTACAAGAACGTCAGCTGGGAGAGTAGATCTCCCCGCTCGCGGATCAGTAAGAAATTTCAAAAGAGCCTCCTTTTTAGCTGAAATTTCTGTCCGCTTAAGGACATCACAAAGGACATCCCTAACCAAATCATGCATGTATTTAAAACTAGATAACTCCTTGTAATGAACTGCATGGTCACCATAAACATCCAAACAAACTTTGCGGCAAACTGGACAAGGCTCATCAATCGGAAACAAGGGAATCATTAACCGATACTTAAGAATAGTCCGATACTCCAAAGACGACATATGTTGCCCTAGTCCTTCAATTGGGATGATGGTCAAAAAATCCAATTAGATCACTCATATAACTTTACCTAAATTGAATCATTAAAACATCAAATTGAGTTATCATTGGATTTTTTTTATGTTAAGAAAAGAAATGAAGGAGGAAATATGAGGATCAGGATTTACAATATATGTAATTATAATTAAAAAAATTGTTAGTTATATTAGAAAATAAAAAAATACTTAAAATTCACATAGCCGCTCATCAACATCAAAAAACAAAAAAAGTTAATTAAAACAAAAAAAAAACATATCAAAACCTATAATTTAACTAAAACATGAAAATTGAGTAATTTAATTGGAATATTTTTTAAACTTAAGTGACTTAATTAAAACACTTTTAAAATTAGTTATTATTTTACAAAGTTACTCTCTTTTTTTATAATAAAGAAGACTAGAACTTTTTTTAATATTATATGTTTTATTGGAATATATTGATATATATGATTTATTAATATGAGCCCACATGTTTACTTTAGAGTTTTTGAGTTTCTTATAATTTTTTTAAATTATAAAACAACTATAAAAATTTAAACTAGGCTCGTGAGCGTATACTAATAAGCCCTAAATAATAATATAATTCCATAATTTTGTTTAGTGCAATCCTGCAATATACGAGGTTCATCGAAGCTACGGAGAAGAGCAAGCTATTGCAGAAGCCTGCGAAAAACTACAAATTCTTGAAAATAAGCTTATAAGCACAGGTAAAGAGTTCTTTGGAGGTGACGACATTAATTTGGTCGATATCGCTGCTGTTTATATAGCATATTGGCCTGAAATAGTTGAAGAAGCTAAAGGAATAAAGTTTTTTACGAAAGAAAAGTTCCCCACAATAACTAAATGGGCTGATAACTTCCTCAACTATCAAGTTGTCAAAGAAACCCTACCTCCAAGAGCACACCTACTGGATTTTTTTGTGAAGCGACACCGTGCAAGGTGCAATGGTACTCAACAGTAATGTATTGATATTTGTGTTTTATAAGTACAGTCTGTGTGTATGTGAAGATGAAGTTTGTATGTATAAGTTTATATCTTTAGTGTTTTGTAATAAGCAATTCAACTCTCAAGGGTATGGTTTGTAATATTTGAAGTGTGATGTATCGGTAGTTAACATTAAATGTGTTGTGGTATCTAAGATCTCTTTTTTTTTTTATCAAGTCATATAACTTTTACTTGACAATGATTGATCTTGAAGATATCTTAGATAAGATTGGTGCATCATGCATGTGTGTTCATACTTCTAATTAAGACAAAGTCGTGATATATTGTGGGAACAATGATATTCTACTCCTGATAACAAGAAATTGTAATTATATAGCTCTTAGAACCATCTAATTATATCAATCTACTCCTAAAATATACAATTCAATACAATTATAGCGTTTGTTACGCAGAAATGAATGACGTAATGAAATAAATCATTGAGGGTGAATGAAAATTAACGACATATTTGATTGGTGAAATTAATTAAATGAACCATTATATAGTTTATTCCAATCGTTCAAATTCATTCCATCCACTAACATTTCTTTTTTTTTTCATTTCAATCATTCTTCCATCCTTAGTCACCAACACCACCCACCCACCAAAACAACCACCACCGGGCACCTAGATCAATCGCCACCGGTGACCGCCGCCACCACTGGCAATCACCACCACCACTGGCCACCACCACCAACCACCACTGCCACCGGCAACACCTGCATCACCGACCACCACCAATGCCATCGCCACCACCACCACTGGTAACTACCACCGAAAACCATCAGCCACCACCACTGGTAAATACCACCGAAAACCATCAACCACCAACAACAACAACCACCCCCACCGTCACCAGCACCTCCACCCACCACCGCCCACCGCCGCCGCCACCAACCACCGTCACCGACAACCACCGCTAATCGCCACCACCACCATTGGTAGTTACTATCATAAACACTTATGTAATTTATTCCTTTATATTTTAATATCTAACAAATAACATAAAGTAATGATTTATTTGATTTATTTCATTCTCATATGATAACCAAACATGATAAATTAATGTAATAATTCATTCATTCATTTCTCCCATTCATTCTCTCATTTATTCTCTTACATTATACCAAGCAGATCCTTACACTAATGGAGGAAATCAATTTTAATTATGAAAAAGGTTCAAATACAAAGAGGATTTTTGATACAAAGTGTGATAAAACACAATAAGTCAAAAAAAGTCATAAAAAATTATATCTCACAATCAAAATCAAATTTCAAAAAAGTAATTCCGAGCTTTTGTTCCCCTACCCGTCCTCACTAAGAAAAAAAATAAAAGAATAATAAAAAATAAAAAAAAATAACTTTTTTTATTGTGTCATTTACGAAAGACACAATGACGTTATTGTGTCATTATAAAAGACACAATGACATTATTGTGTCATTATGAAAGACACAATAACCTCATTGTGTCATAAAAAGACACAATGAAAATTTTTCTATTTTTTTATTTTTATTTTTTCTGAAAGAGGACGATAAGAGGAACAAAGACTCCGAAATAGTTTTTTGAAATTCGATGTAGATTCTGAGATATAATTTTTTTGTGATTTTTTAGTCTAATTGTGTCTTCTCACATTTTGTAGCAAAAGTACACTTTGTAGAATAACATCACCCTTTATTTATTTTCTTAATATGTAACTCGGAAGATAGACATTTGTAAGAGAAGTCCAATCTTGAATATGAGTGGATTGAACAGTAGATGAAGAAGTGGCTTTATAAGAGCATCAACAAGCCAGTCTTCTCCGGTTATGCCCTATTTCACCGACTTCAAAATGAAAATCCAAAACAAGACATTTCATGACAAAACAATAGATTGACAAAGTAGTATTTAGCACTTAAATATATTGTCACGGTATATAGGTGTGTCAGTGGATCTATAGTCAAGTTTTTTTTTGAACGGCAAATCTATACTACTCATACTCCTAAATTACACCAAGTTACACCATGCCTGAGTTTGAACACAGGACCTCCTTTGTAAGAGGCAAAGTCTCTACCAAGTGGGCTAGCCCCACATTGGCGGATCTATAGCCAGGTTAAATAATAAGGATATGAGCCATTGTACTTGGGTTGTTGTGGAGCCTACGACACAAACATTGAAAAGAGAGCAAGGGTTCCTTAGCAATTAGGGCTAGGATTAATGGCAAGATATAATGCATGGCCAGTGGTACCAAGATATATAGTTATATTGTCACCAACCTAGTAAGCATATATAAGTGAAGTCATAGAGTTGTAATGACGAATTGTGGTGGAGAAGTAAGCTGCATTGAGCCTCGGAGTTAGCACAATATTAATTATCAACAGGAGCATATGCGAATTAGGATAGCTTGTCTATGCTAAAGACCACATGTTGACGGGTGAGTAATAGGTACTTAAGAGCGCCAACAAACATCCTGTGTTTGTTTGCTTTTTTTTGTTTTTTTTGTTTTGTTTTTTTTTTTTTGTGTGCGTGTGACCGGGTAAGGGGTAGGCTTTAAGTAACGTAAGTGAATAGGAGCATGTGATTGATGTTGTTTGGGCTTGTTTAGGCTTGAACGCCTGGTTAAGTTAAGTATGTAAAACTTGAGCTACAACATATATATATATATATATATATATATAGGGGGAGGATCTATTGAAAACTTCATTTTAATAGAAAACCATGTAAATCAATTAGTAGCCATTGATTTTTTTAATCTATGGTCAAGATTGTTTTGTGGCATGATTGTAATTAGTAGGTGTTTAAAGGATTTAATTAAAAGGTTTTAGGGGTATAATAGATAAAACATATACAAATTATATGGAAACATTTTTAAGTTAACAAAATCCCTAAAATCACTTATTGTCTTTCTTTTTTCTCAATTTATATATTAAAACCTTCCATTCTCTCTCTTATTTTATTTTACTAACATTTTTTAAAATTTAAAAATTAAATTATACTAAATTATGGATATATAACTGATAATGAATAAAAAAACATATATGCAACCATGTTAAATAACAGT
>BJCN01310488.1:1090-11207 GCA_018326445.1 Flaveria brownii
AACAATATATATGGTTTTCAAGAATGATGTATATTAACCTCAAGTTCTTTTACAAGAGTTACAATGCTTATGTTAAATAAAATACAAGACCATAAGATACTTTATACTACATCCTACAACCGGCTATACTTGGAAAGCCAGTTGGAACATTGAAAGACAACAAAATCAATATAGAGTCAAAGGACAGATTGCCTTTTGACTAGTGACTATGACATGCCATAGCTAACATCCTATTATATTTCAAAAAGGATAAAAATATATAAAGTAGAAAGTTACAGACTCAAGACCTCAATGTATAGTTGCAAAAGCATGGATCTTTTCATCAACTTATACAAGTTGATAAGTCTTCAGAGTTACAGTAGAAAGTGGGTCAGTTTTATGCAAAAGTCATCCTAGAAAAGCGTGTTCTTCTCTGCATTCGAAAGAATTTAGTCTTCACTTCATTTGGCTTTGGAAGACTTTGTCTTTGAAGATACGGAAGACTTCATCTTTTGCTTCGAAAGATTTGGTCTTTGGCTTCAAAAGATTTGGTCTTTGGCTTCGGAAGATTTTATACTTAGAATAATTCTTGTTCAGAGTATAAAGCTTCCGGAGCAACTTTGGCTTCGGAAGATTTTATACTTAGAATAATTCTAGTTCAAAGTATAAAACTTCCGGAGCAACTTCTACTTGGTACTGGGTGTATTCATACGGGAAGCCTTTGGTTGCTTTGGTTGCATCAGTCTTTATATAAAACCTTACAAACTCCCCCTAGGCAGATGCTACCAAAACAGAAGAGATTGTTCATCACTTGACAATCCTTATTAGAATTAAGACCATTCCCTTTGTCATCATTTGGTGAGGATCCTTCAGACTCTCACAATACCTTCTCATGTCATGGAGATCATGCAGAGATCGATCAAGCATGTCTTGCTAAAAGTAGACATCTTGACCACCTTGATCTCTGATGACATACCATCTGCCTGGATTAGTAGCAAAGGTCCAAGACAAGATGGGTCTTCCAAGAGGCTATGCTTGAGTAGGAGTTGGTTGAGCAGCCTCTTGTTGCACTTCCTTAGGATGTTCTGACTCATCCTGAGGTTTGGAAGTGGATGCCTTTTTCTTCTTAGGTACTTTCTTCATGGTCATTCTTTTTTTCCTCTTTAGAATGTTTAACTGAGATGGCTGGTCTTAAGTACCAGGTTGTTCTGTTATGCCTCTCTTAGTTGGATCCTCTTCCCTCATAGGTTTAGAACGAGAAGGAGTAGGACCCTGCTGTGGAATAGAAGATGAGGTTGGCTGAGATGCAACTGAAGGTCCAAGTTGTGTTATCTGTGTTGGTGTTAACCTTAACCTCAACCTTAGGAGGAGCTTGGCTTGATAGAGAATGCAAGTCCATAAGCTCTCCCTTTTTAATCTTCTGCTTGATCACTCTAATATGCTTATCCATAATGGATAGAAATATTAGACCAAGCCTCCTTTTAGAGAAACCATACAGCTTCAAGAAGCTCATCATCCTCTGTCTGTTAGCAGACTTGTTTTGACTCTTTTGGATAATGGCTCTTGACTTTGCAACTTCTTCCTTTAATTTTCTCTTAGTATCCTTTTGTTCATTGATGAATTGTTGTTCCAGCTGCTTAAGATATTCAAATTCAATAAATTCATATAAAAGGGGAAGAAGTGCAGATGCCTGATAGAGGCTTGTGGCACTCAGGTAGTTGATCATGTTTTGTTTGTCAGCTTCTTTGTCTACCTGAGGTTATTCAGTTGCCACAGCCTCTCTTTTAAGACTTTCATGAACTGGGGAGAGAGTAGGAGCATGTTTGTATATCGTCTTTTGCCTTCTTTCTTCTTTAACTTTGAGGAGCAATTCTGCATCCTCTGCCTCCTTCTTCTCCTTTATCACCTTTAAGTCTACAAGTTCATTTAGCTCTTCTAAGGAAAAATAGATAACTTCATCAATGTTGTAGTTCCTAGTTCCCAAATAGTTCAATCTGGCAGCCCTCAACTCATCATCTTAAGTGTTTGGTCTGGGGGCTGTCCTGATTGCAATTTTCATGAAACCCGAGGAACCAGTTGAACTTTCTCCCCCTAGCTTCCTCTTTCTCTCTCTTTCCTCCCCCTCAATCTCCTCAGAGGTCATTTTCCTCTTTCCTTTGTCACTCACAGGCCTTGGTGTCTTGGGGTGGAGAGAGCTTTGGCCTTTATTGCTTGGTTCAGCAGTCAAGCTCTGGCCATAGAGAGGTTGTAAGGCACCTTCACCAATTGATGCCAAACTGAGGGTAAAGGATGTTGAAGTAGTTATTTCTGTGACAATACTCAGCATCTGTCACTAGGCCTTCAGCCAAGGTTTTCCCTTCGAAGCTAATCTTAGGTTCCACCTCAACATCCAGTTGACCAATGACATTACCTACTTGTATTTTCCTTCTTCTATACGTTAACTTTTCAACAATCTTGTCTTGAATTCTCTTAGCCAATATGTCAGATTTCCTATGTTGAGTTTGGTTGACAAGTGGCATATTGACTAAAGAGAGACTATCATAGAAGTTTAAGGTCTGAAAGTTGAAGACCTCTTGTTATCCTTGAAATCTATACAGTACAGGGCTCTTCTATCAGCATCATACCTCCACCCATATGTTTCATTTGCATCTCCATAGGATGGGGATGACATTGCCCTTGGCATACCCTCCTCAAATAGACTTTGTATAAGACAGTCTATTTCAGTATGAATTTGAGGAGGTTGCTAAGTGTGGACAATTGAAAGGGAGGGTGGTAAATCCTCAATATCCATACTCAGAGAAGGAATCCCAGGTTCTGTGATTGGATAACTTCCTCCCCTTTTTAGTAGCATAACCTACTTGTATAGGTGAGCTGGAGGTTAAGTCTATCACATTATTAGGTTCTGGTGTTCCTGGTTGAGTCCTCCTAAAAGGTCTTATAGCTATTTGTTCCTTGAGATCAGAAATATCAAGTTGCTAATCATTGATCCTTCTTTGCAAGGTAGTCACTTGAGATTCCAAGTGACTAACCTTGGAGACTAAATAGGTGCATGTTTTTGTCAGTTTTTACGCCTTTAGTCTGAGATTCCCCCCATCTTCAGTGGAAGAATCACTGGGGGATGAGAGAATTGGAACTAAGTCTTCTTCCTCATCACCAGCTTTTTTTCTTGGCTACTGGATTTCCCCTGCTCACTGACAACTTCAGTTGAAGTGTCAATGGGCTGGGTTGCCATGGTTGAGGTCTTAATGATGTAATCACTTGCAGAAGTGAGAGCCTCTTCTATATGGATCTCCTGAATAGGTTCAGGAAGATCCACCTCAGTTGGGGGTGGATGATATGGGTTAGATATGGGTGACACAGGAGTACTCATCTCTTTTTGAGCAGGGAAAGAGAAGAGAGATTCATGATACTCACTGACTGCCATATCCTCATCATCATAGAATTCTATGCTGGGAATTGGCTAGTTTAAATCTAGAGACTGGGGATGGTAACTTTCCTCTAAAGATTGTTCACTAGAGCATTGAGACTCTGAGTGAAGGCTTAAGGCTTCTTAGGTTATGAGCTCTTCAGTCTGAGCATGAGGAACCCATGACCGATCATTTGTGAGATGGGAGTTGTTTTCTCCTCAAGAGAAGTGGGAGCTCTAGTGTCTACTTCCTCCTGTATGGGTGGTGATATGAGGGCCTGCACAAGTTGAATAACTTGTACATGGGTTTGTTTGGATTTTCTTTAGTAGGTGATGGTTATTTATGTCTGTGTGGGTTGTCTTAAAGTGGAAGGTGTGGGTTCAACACTAGCTGGTGCTGCTACGTTGTCACCTTGAGTAATGAGCTATAACATTTTTGGGACTAGGGCTGTTGCTACCCTTGAGAAGCCAAAAATTGGTTTTCTTATAGTCTTGAAGATACCGGGCTTTATTTGTCCTAATTTTAGAATATTCTAAGGAGTCCAAGTTTGCAAGTAAATTATTGTATACAAATTATGAATACCAGAACTTGACCCCGTGAACCATCCCATGGATTATGAAAGAGAGATCTTCTGGAATTTGGTCCTATCCTTCATGTTTGTTAGATAAGCTGTGGATAATGACATGGAGGAGGTACTTCCACTGAGAGGAAACCTTCCCTTTCTTAAAGGTTCTGACTGAGAAGTCACCTGCATAGCCCATCTTCTCAAAGGAGTGGTTTACTGCAAATTTTAGGAAGGAGAATTCACCTTCTGCATCATCCAGCTGTAGATGAGAGTTGATGGAAGCTGGAGTGATGAAGATTGTCCTCCCCTATAGTATGGTAGATAATGCCTTCTTCCCATCCATGTTGACCTCTTGGCAGGTCCTCTCAAAGTCCAAAAGTTGATTCTCATAGAGTGGAGGATCAATGGTGGGGGAGTCGAAGTAGTGAGATAGAGGAGAAAACGACAAACGTCTGAGAAACTTAGATCTTTCATAGAGTTTAACAGAGCAACCTGATTGTATTGCTTGTGAAGCTGCATGGAAAAATCTGGTTGGGTTTTTCTTGTACAAAACTATTACCCGCATTTGTTTTGAAACATATATGGAAGATTTAACTTGTCCGTATAGGTTTCACTTATGTTTTTCTTGTACAAAACTATTACCCGTATTGGTTATATGCATGGGTTACCTTCACCCGCATTAACCAATGCTCTTACCTGTATTAAATTTTGCACTTATCAAAATTTAATGTTTTTGCTGTGGATAGTTTTGGCTGTTTTTGTGCTGATGCATTGACTTTTATGAAGATGTGTCTTCTCTTTGACTGTTATAAAGATGAGTATGATGATTTGACTTTATGAAGTTTTGACTGTTGAATGGATTGTCAATTCTTGTTTGGGTTGAATTGTACACCAGTTGTGACACAAGTTTCCCAGGAGATTCATCCTCCTTAAATTATTTTTTTCATTCCTACCAAGGCTAGGCACCCTTGGTTAATTTTATGCTGTTTTAGGATGAGATTCTTCAGATATGAACACTTCTTGAATAACTTGATTTGGTGAGTCAACAACAGGTGTTGTACTTTGAAAGATTGTCTCTAACATCATTACATCAGTGTAATCAAAGTCAAAATTCTATTGTTGATCAAATTCTTCATTTAAATTTTCATCTATATCATCTCCTGCATGCACTTCTTCATTCACATCAAAGTAGATAGTGTTTCATACCACTTTCTTGGTGCCTGATGAAGACCATACAAAGCTTTGTCAAGCTTGTATACCCTGTGTGGGTAATCAGGATCTTCAAAGCCTGGTGGTTGGGCAACATAGACTTCTTCATCAATTTTACCATATAAGAAGGCACATTTTACATCCATTTGGTAAACTATGAACTTCTTATATAAAGTATAGGCTAAGAAGACTCTAATGGCTTCAATCCTTGCAACTGGTGCAAAGACTTCATCATAGTCTATCCACTCTTCTTGGGTATAGCCTTGTGCTATGATCCTTGCTTTGTTTCTCACTATGATACCTCTGTCATCTAGTTTATTCTTGAAAAGCCACCTTGTGCCAATTGGATATTGGCCTTCAGGAAGATCAACAAGATTCCAAACTTTTTGCTTTCTATATTGCTGAAGTTCTTCTTGCATAGCTTCAATCCAACTATTGTCTTTTAATGCAACCGTGATGTTGGGAGGAACCACTTGTGAAGGAAAAAAAAGAGAAGAGACAAATGTTGGCAACTCCCCTTTGGCTTCTTGCGGTTCTTTCATTAAGATCACCAATGATTTTGTCTATTGGATGATTCTTATGAATTTACGTTTGAGAATATTTTTATTAGCACACACATACGCACATATATATTTTTGTTTTATACAACGAAGGAACTTTGCATGATATGTCGGTTGTCATGTTGATTGTTCTGCTCTGTAGTCTTTTTCTTTATGTGTATCGACACTTACATGCTGAATGGAGTGCAACTACAGCTACCCAGTATAGGAATAGGCAACATGTTGTTGAAAATTTTTGATGACTCATTTGAAGTCACAACCACCCTTCAACTCAGCTTCATAATGACTGAAAAGATCATAACCTATCCTAAACTAGTAAGATTTGTCCTTACCTCACAGCTAAATCAGAGTGAGAGTGTCCTTGCTGTTTGAGTGAGTTCATGCAAGGTCTCCACATATGATCAAATCATATAGCTTAGTTTTAAGGAAAACATGAAAGAGAGAGGAACTGCAAAGCACGCCATACTTTTTTGCTCATCCTCTTCTTTCTGTTGCAACAATTCCGTATTTATTTTAGGCAAGTTATCAAGTCTGACAGTATGCAATTGCTATTTTGAACCAGTGTACCCTGGGAAAGACTATGCATTTTTAAATTCAGTTCCATTGTCACTTCTAATTATTTTAACATGCAAAAAGAAAACCCAAGAAAATCTTGTAAAGTTATCAATGATAACTAAACAATAAGCCACTTCTAATTGTTTTTACCTTGTGATCAATTTGATATTCTATTTCAAGAATAAAAGATTTTAACATTTCAGCAGTTTCATCTATAGTTCTTGAAAAGAATACCCATGTGAATCTTGTAAAATCATCAATTATCACAAGGAAATATGTTTTCCTTCAAATGATTTTTATACTTGTGAGACCAACTAGATCCATGTGCAATAAGTGTAATGGAGTGGTGATGGAATTAACCTCTTTTGATTTTTAGGATGCCTTGTGTTGCTTTCTTTTAAGACATGAAGTTTGAATGCCCGAGACGTCTATGCCATAACTGAATTTCATTATTTGACGCTTGAGCAATAAGTCAAGTTGTTTCTGTAGAAGGATCAACTTGAGACATATCTAATTTGTATACATCCCGATCACGAACAGTTTTAACAACTACCCATTCCTTGCTAATCTGGAAACCTGGCTTCAATATATAACTATAAGAGTCATCAAATAAACTTGAATAAGATTTATCACAAATTTAGGAAATACTTAAAAGATTAAAGTTCAACTGAGCATAATAGTTGACTTTATCAAAGCTAATAATCCCATTTGAAACTGTTCATTCTCCTGTGATCTTACCACCCGCATCACCTCCAAATACAACATGAGTACCATCTTTCATCTTGAAATCTTGAAGTAAGGCATGATTGCCTGTCATATGCCGACTACACCCACTATCAACATACCATGTGTTAATAGGTCTTCTTGGGCGTACCTGCATATCAAAGAAATTAAAGATGAGTTATCAACACAAGGTGAGATGGTCTTGGTGTAAGACCCCGTTCCTGAAGACCTCACAGTTGGTCATTCATAGCACTAAACATACATATTAGTATACATTTCATAAACATTGTAGCAGAATTTCATTAACAAAAGCCATTCGTTTTATTAATAATTACTGTTGTTATGCAATACAACATTGTTAAGTTACAAAAGAAAATATCCGTTAATTGCATTACACAACAACAATAATAACATGTGTGAATGGATGCCAGTCTTGCCCTGCCGAGTAGCCTCCCCTTGTGTCATCCTCAGCAACATTACCTGCCAACTGAAAATGCATAAAAGTCAGTGTTCCTGAGTGTGTCCTAGTTTTATAAGTATCAAAATACCTTGTGTATTTTATATATGAAAATATGCTTCTTAAATACTATCCCTTACTTTCATATGCGAGCACACATCATACGTGCATTCAAACAATATTCATTGTTTATTTCGTTCTTTCATACTTTCATTACTATCTTTCATCATCGTATACATACTTTCGTTCCATTCTTTTCATCAATATTCGCTTTCATATACATACTTTTATTTCATGCTTTTAACTATCTTTTACATTCATCCACATACTTTCGTTTCCTACTTTTCATCATTCTTTATTTTCTTTCACATTCTTTCGTTTCGTACTTTTCATCATTCTTTTACTTTCATACGGATCAATGTACAATACCCAGAACATTATGCATGAAGCTGATGCTGGGCCTGAGGTCTACAAATAGACCCCGAACATTATGCACGAAGTTGACCCTGAACATTATGCATGAAGCTAACCCAGTCACCTTGGGCAAGTCACCTCTCCTTTTAATTCAGACCAATGCGCAATACCCCAACATTGTGAACGAAGCTGATGCTGGGCCTGAGGCCTACAAATAGACCCCGAACATTATGCACGAAGCTGACCCAGTCACCCAGCGCATGCCACATGGGTCCCGTCAATCTCAATGATTGACCCTATATGCATCCTTCGGGTTATTTAAACTACATACACTTGAGCTAACGACAACATGGTCGTGCACCTTCTTTCTATTTGCTTGCAAGCCATTCCTTCTTTCATTACATTCCACTTTTTCTCTTTGTTATCTTTCACTTTGTTACGTTATACTTTACATTCATTCATACATTCATCATACTACGTAAAGACATAACATAATACTTAACGTATATTATAATATAATATATACGTTTTGATAACTATCAAAGATAACACATGTCACACCCCGGGCCCAGTGGGGCGGGACGTAACGATTAGTAAACAACAACCAAATGCAGAGGAAAACCAAATGATTTATTACATAACATCTTATAAAATTTACACTAGGATATTTGCTTGATTCCAATACACGAAGTACCCCAATCCATAATCTAAAAGTGTTATTATTAGGATCTTGATCAAACATTACTTGAGTCTTTTGTATCTAAAGCTTCTAGGCTCAACTTTTGCCTTCTACAACTACCCTCAGCTCTTGCTTCAGCTTTAGATCTCTTATATTGCTCATCTAATTCTCTAGTTGTACAGGAAAGACATCCTCAAAAGATTTTTGTGTCAACATAAAGTTGGTGAGTTCAAGTGCATAAAGTTTAAGAACAAAAGCCTCTTTAGAATCCATTAGTTAACTTTAAAAACATAAGTATCGTTATTGTGGGGTCACAATCAACCCTGCACTCAGTCTCGGCTAGCCTCTTCTAAAGTTATGTTATACCGGTTAACCCCGAAGGGAGAACTGAGCCTCAAACAGTGGACCATACCTGCCGGATGGTTCATCATAGTATCTTATCAAAACCTGTTACATGCCACAAACGACCCCACAGGATCTCAGTGGGCTACCCTTCCTACACGGAAGGCACTGTGTGTGGGGGATTCCCAAAGTAGATCTACCCATATAAAAACAAGCGGTTCACAAAATAATTAATGATTATGATACAAGTATAAGCAGGTATCAACATTAACCACAACATACAAGCATCATAAAATAGCACAGTTAATAGTTTCAGTTCAAACATAGCATGCTTCATCCCTAAAACAGTTGTAAAAAGGGGACACTAGAACTCACCTGGTATCCTTATATAGATTCTGAGCTTGGTATAGAGTGAAGGGCTCCAACAATGCCATCCTAGTTGTACATATAAGATTTATGTTTAGCATTAGCACGATGTTGTTATATGCGTGCGGTTGAGCTCCTTAGTTACCTTAAAGTTGGTGATTAGTATCCTTGTGGTATCTTAGCTTTTGTACAAGTATTTGTTGTCATGTACTAATTTGTGTATATTAGATTAATCAATGTTCTTGTTCGAGTAATGATTCTTAGTACAATAATTGTAGCAGTAATAGGTGATATTAGGGAGTCCAATATTTTTAGATAATTATTACTGATGACATTAGCAATCTATAATGTTCCAAATAATGCATTAGATGTTTCAGTAGTATTTATATTTTTTACAATTTTATCTTTACATTAAATTGATCAAGGGACGATACTAATAATATTTATGCCCATTGGTTCATATTAGTCATAACAAGATGATCGACTATAGGTGATAATAAGATGATGGATTATTATAGTATCTGTAAGTCTTTCGTCTTACATAGATACGTGTAGATATCGGTTTACCTAAATTATTATTGTATAAATATGCACGATTGTATTTGTATGTATTTTACATCTCGAGGTATTGTAAATATTTTGTGTGACATGAGATCAAATAAGTTCTTATATGTTTCTAATATCTTTTGTTTATATGATAACTGACTGGGTTTGAGCAATTGACTGGGTTTGAGAATGATTTTATCTGTTGATGTGAATCAACAAGGATCGAATATGTTGATTGAGTCAATGATTGAGAGGCGGAATCAAACAATCAATGAACATTTAACACTTGAAATACTCATAAATGCACTTGTATTG
>BJCN01310490.1:1846-14077 GCA_018326445.1 Flaveria brownii
CTTGACGACTTTAGAAAGCTGTCGCATTCGAACAAATGCCCAAGCTTTTAGAATATTTTCATGTCTAAAAGTTACACAATCAAACTTCGCAGATGCCAATTTAATTGTAGTTGATTTGTGTCGTTAATTTATAACTCATTAAGAATCTATGTATGATAGTGAGTAGTTGAAATTTTATAACGGCCTAGATCTACTTTAATGCTCTAAGTGAAACTTTAGTCTTATCTCTAAAGCTATAACTTTTCTCTCGATTTATGCTAAAGTAAATGAGAAAATATCAATTACTATTAATTGTTATGTAGAGATGATAATTTATAATACTACTATTAATTGTTATGTAGAGATGATAATTTATAATACGACCTGTTAACATATATATCACGAATCAAGTTAGTGTTTGATGTATACAAATTGAATAACTTCGGCTACTAACCGGGTCAACACATTAATGACACGATAATGGGACTAAACATGTTCAACCCTCATAATCCGTTTACGAGACGTATAACGTGTTTAGCTTATGGTGTCAAATAGATGACAAGGCATATATGTGACTGGTTTATCAAAACAACTTAAATTCATTTTTTTAATTAAATATATTATATTTAAGAATATTATAATTAAAAACACTTAAATATATCATAATTAAATATGGCTTGTAATATTTGGCTACTTTTATTTTATCTAGTTACTTATTATTTTTAAGTACGCATAGTGAGTCATGTCAATAATCATATTAAATTTATCATGTCATTCATGTTATTAAATTGTTTATAAAGATTGTGTAAAATGTGTCTAAGCCATTAGTGTTCTTGTTACATTCTATGGTATTAAACGTGTTGTGTCGTATAGTTAACCTGCTTATTTAACATGTCTGTGTTAGTGTTTAAGATGGAACATTCATTTAACATGTTGTATTCGGATTCAAGAGTAGTTTTAGATATGTCTTGTCGAACATGTCATGCTTATTACAACACGACACGTTTTGTTAGGTGTATCTGAGTGTAACATCTAGTCTCTTTTATCAACCAATATTGTTGTTTTGCACAATAAGAGTTTGTGGGATTGGTTTTGGACGCCCAAGGTGGATGAAATCCATTCTAATGCAAGAAGTGGCTACTAATATAGTGAAAGATTGATGAAGACAAAAGAACAAGGTGCTACTATAGAAGTGATTCCTACTAATAGAACACTTATTATTAAAGAGGAGTGTATAGAATAGTCCATATTGATAAGCAACTTGGATCCGACAAAGAGTTAGAAGTTGTTGTTCGTCGTGACTTACTACTAACGAAGACAATATGATGAATAAGTCATACTAATGAGGAAGTTGCTATTGTTAGAGAATAACATGCAATATTATGGGATAATCAAGTCAAAGATTCAATAAAGATTATCTTTATTTATAGTTATCTCTATTGCTAATCTCGGTTCTTATCTATTAAATTATTTAGAGAATCTTATCTAGTTTATAGCCATAAGAATCATATCTAATCCAATGTATCAGTGAACTGAAAACACATAATTTGAGTTATCAGTCAAAGATGGCGATTCAAATAACTCCTGTTGTGTTAGTTGTGTTCTTGATATTTAATCTAAAACATTGTTTTTAACTAATTGATAATTAATCTATTGTTGCAAATCAAACTATTATTAATTAACTAAATAAGGTATTAGTAGAAGAAACTGATCCAACAAGTGTCAGAAATTGTAAAGTTTATAACAAAACCATCAAGAACAAATACAAGAGTTAACTAATCAAGAGAAGAACAACTTGAACGATAGGAATGAAAACAAATCACATAATACTCAATACAATGACCTACATGAACAGAACAATAAGACAATAGGAAGGTTCATCAACATGAACAATGAACGGTTGTTGGTCTTCAAACTCTTAACGGCTCAAATAAACACTTATGAATAGCAATCAACTCCAGCCCATCTACACATTTTCAGCCCAAGGCCCAAACTTCCTTTAGCCCAATAACAGCTCCAGCCCATTACAAATATAAACAAGATTAAAAAAAAAATTACACAAATCATGTGTTTGAACTTGAATTGAATTTGTCATAAGTGGTGTTTTTATATTAGTGCTTGAATATTGTTTGTGAAAATTGATCATGAGATTAAAGGCATTTAGATTTCTACTATATCATCTCTAGATTTCTTCCTTTAGGTTATTCTGTAGAAAATTTATTTACTATATGAGTCTTGTTCTTGGATATTTTTCTTATTCCTTTGATCCTTTCATTAGTTTCTTTTGGTTCGAATATATGCTAACAAGACATATAATGTTCTTTAAGATTTTTAGATTCTTCTAAGAACTAATCTTTAAATCTCCTTTAAAGAGACTTAAGGTCCTAACGTTATATTTCCTTTCATGTTCTTTTATGAGTGGCATTTGATCCGGTGGATACTATTCAAGTCTTTTGAATAACTTCCGTTTCAAATTTGGTGTCCGCAATATATTTTTATTATTTATTTTTTTTAACACACTTTACTAGTTTGCGACCAGTGCTTATAACTTAGTTCTAATGATTTAAGCAATTAGTTTGTGACTGAAACTAAACTATCACAAATTAGGTTAGAAAATGGTCCTAGTTTTACGAGGGTACAGATTTGGTCGCAAAATTTGCAACCGTTTGGCATCCGAAATATATCTTTTACTTTTTATTTATCTTTTTACCACTTGTAGCTCAGTAGTCCACCGGGTGGACTACGTACATTTTTGGTAAACTAATTTTTTAATTAATTTTTGACTTATGAACTTTTGAAAAATTAATAAGTCAATAAATATGTTTGAATAAAAAGTTAATAAGTTGATTTTAAAATGTTGAAAAATATATTTTAAAAAGTTAAAAATTTTTACTTTTGAAAAGTTATTTTTCAAAGTAACTTTAAGAAATCCCAAACACCCCCAAACGTTACCGGTTTGCGGGCAATGTTTTTAATATAATTCTAATGATTTTAGCGATTGTTTTGAAATGGAAACTAAACAATTACAGATTTTGTGACAATTGTGCAACTAGATCGGTTATGGTCGTTATTTTTGCGATTGTTTAGATTTGGTTGCATATTTTACAATAGTTTCGCGTCCGAATTGTTTTACTTCTTTTTTACACATATTTGTTGTTAGTTTGCAATGAGTTAGTTTGCAATGAGTTAGTTTGCGACCAAACTACACAAGTCAAATGTGTGTCTATTAAATTCGTCTCAATCTGGTTGTAGAATTCGCTACTGCTTTTCTCCGTCATGAGTAGTTTTCGTTCAACGAATTAGTTCTTTTGGTCCAATTGCTTGAATATTCATACTTTTAATTGAAACTTACTTATAACAATCTTACCGGCTTGCTTGCGACGGAAAATAAACAGTCACAGACTAAATTTGTTTATAACTTTTGCGACCTTTTATCTTCAATGTTTATTTATTCTTTTTCACATATTTGCATGAATGATCAATGCATCAAGGCAAATATATCTATTCGAGGGAGAAGAGAGAAAGATCGAACGAACAACTAAGAAACTTGAAATATCATAACCACTACTTCATATAAGGTCACCAGAACATTTAAATAGAAACTAAAATTAATTAGGGGCTACTTGAAATCCACTAATCATATACTTATACTGTCATATCAGAAGTACACTGAACTACCCTGAAACACCCAAAATGCTGGAAAGGCAACCCTAGATTACTCTAGAATTTTTATTTTCACATTTAAATAATTCAAAAAGAAAATTAGTTTTTACTAAAAATTAAAAATTATATAATTAAAAATAAAAACATTACATAATTAAAAATAAAAGATTACATAATTAAAAAGAAAAATAGTACATAATTAAAACTAAAACATTACAAATATTAAAATTAACATATTTCTCATCCGAAGCAAGTTACACTAGATCTAAACTTGAAAGATGTTCGACAAGATCATATTGAAGTCGGAGATGTGTACGTTGTTGTGTTTGTGTAATTGTTATACTTGTATGATTTTGTTTGAGTTTGTGTAAATAATAATGTGTATGTGTGTGAGTATTTATAGGGTAACTTTTTTTTTTTTGAAATTAGCGGTCGACTTATTTTCGCGACTACCCATCGGCTACTACAACCCGAGCCCGACTACCCGCAAGGGTGACGGCGGGGCGGTGTACCCGAGCAGGTACCCGAGGGTGCCTCCTCCTCCCTTACTAAACTAACTACATATAAGTATATAACCACCGTATATATATATATATGAACCACTTCAATTCATACAGACATGCATCCCAGATAGTAGACACTGCGTCCTATTTGTATCGCTTTCTTAATTGTACACATCTAATCTATGATGAAATATAACTTTCCACCACTACAGAGGGAGAAAAGCATGTGACCTTGCGGGCACAAGTGTCTTCTGATGGCACATGATGAGCAATAGAATGTTGAGGAACAAACTTATAGCGGCAAGATTGTTGCAGGACGACGGTAGAAGAAGACTTTCCCTTATCAACTATCAGTCGTTTGTCTTCTACGCTTAAAGCTTCCATACAAACCTTAACAAGATGTTTCTGAGGTGCCATTTTAATTTACTGATGCAAATAAGGTAGATTTACACTAGATGATGGTAGTGAATATGTTGTTGTTGGTTGTATTGTAGGTGTATAAAATATATGGAGAAATTGAAAATTTATATAAGGGGAAATTAAAGGGATAGAAGAGTAAATTAACCATGCATGTTGATAAAATCATATCATACACTTGTATGTATGTCAATGAGCTAGACATCTTTTGAAGTGGTGATGATTCGTTTTAGATAAGTCAGTGGGGTGAATATGGAGTATATTTGCACTTGGGGTTGAAATGAGATCATAAGAATATTACACCTTTGTCCGTATAATACTTAAAAGAGTTGTCTTGGAGTTAATAATTAACGGTATTGTTGTCAAATATGGACTGAATGGGCAATGGTATCTAACATTTTAAACAGCGGTAACATACATGCATCCTTCTTTCAAGTTTGTAATTCACTCCCCTTAGTGGGTGTTTTTTTAACAAAATTTATAGTTTTTTTATCTTTTTTTATTTACAAAATGAGCTTAACTTGGTGTTTGATTTAGCTTTCTGATCTTATGCTTGTTAGCTTATATAAGCTAATTTGAATAAGGTTATTTAAAGATGGGTTTTTAGCTTATTTGAAAATGCTTATTTGTGTAAAGGTGTAATTTACTCGTTTGTTCTTAAATGGTGGTTGATTAATGATTATTGAAGCAACTTATTACTGTAACAAATTAAAAAATGATGGATTTAACGCATAATTAATAAGAGGCAAATGGTGGATAACTAATGAGAGGCAACTTATAACTTAAACAATTTAACAACTTATTGATGCATAATTAATAAGAGGCAAATGGTGGATTTTCGGAGAAGATGTAAGTTGGAGGATTTTCGATGGGACACATGTGAGGGCATCTCTTCGAGAACACGAGCAATCAAAATATATTCGTAGAAAAGGTTACGCGACGCAAAATATAATGGCGGCATGTGATTTTAACATGTGTTTTACGTTTGCATGGGCCGGATGGGAGGGAACATCACATGATACTAGAATTTTCAATGAAGCATTGCGTAGGCCCGAAGTTAATTTTCCACATCCAATAGGTGGTTAGTACCGTTCCATGTTTGCTTAAACCTTATGTTTTGCTTAATTTTTATATAAGTAATGCTATTTATTTTATTCATTATAGATAAATATTACGTTGTTGATGCTGGATATTCAAATACTAGAGGTTATCTTGCTCCATATAAAGGAACCAACATTCATTATCATATACCAAATTTTCGTCGTGAAAAAACGGTTGCTAGTCGTGCTCCTAGAGGACCTAAAGAGATATTTAATACCATCATTCATCATTGAAAAATGTCATTGAACGAACGTTTGGAGTATGAAAGGATAGATGGAAGATATTACAACATATGCATGTCAATTACACCTACAATACACAAGTGAAGATCGTGCTAGCATCTATGGCAATTCATAATTATATTAGAAGAAAAGATACATGTAATGAAGGATTTAACAAGGCACAACAAAAATCTTACACTCCAAATAATGGTATTGATAGTCGAGGATCTAGTAATATTAATGAAATAGATGAAGTCACAAGTACACAACACAACGTAGAATGAATAATTTATACATGAGTGTAGTTAGAGATATGATTGCAGAAGATCTAACCAAACTGAGATGAGTGTTTATTGAATATTAATGTAATTTTGTAGAAGTTTTACGTCATTCCGATACAAATTATCCAAAAATAAATGTATAACTCATAAAAACAAAGTAGATACATATAAAATATAAGTTATGTAAAATATAAATTATGTGATAATATGTAACCATGTCCCTTTTGATCAGTTTACTAACATAAGCTAAATAAAAAAACTAACACAAACATTTAAGAAAAGCTTATCAGGTTGTAAAATATAAACTAATCCAAACACTTAAAAAAGTTTATCAAATAATAGAAAATAAACTATAAACTACTTTAAAATATAAGCACAAGACAAAAAAATAAAAACTAGGCCAAACACCACCTTATTGGGATATTGATACAGAGTTGATTAAAGAGTTAGCTAATTCATACTTGGACCAGCTAGATAGAGGCAAGTGAGCTAGTAAATGGTCCAACGTAAAAGAGCTTAACTTAACTTGCACTACGTTTGGAGCTACTTAGGGTTTACAAGTAACGTACGGAAACGTCTCAATGGGCTGAAACATGTAACAAACGGCCATAGATGGTTTGCCCAACTGTCGGGTCCCATTTTCATGATCTATCACCTTGGATTTAAATATCGATATTTCCCTAGTCTTAACAATTTGAATTTATTTCCTAACCATGGAATGATTAAGCAATAAACGAGTTGAGCCCGAGCTCAATCTTGAAAAGTTTTTGACAAGCCGAGCTCGAGTATCAAAAATAAACCTTGTTTCTTATTTAGCTATGAAACATCATGGGACCGCGTTACCTTTCATTCGCAAAATGGGTATTTATAAATGAACTGGATTTTTATTGGGAAAGTTCAAATCACTTCTTATTTTATCCATGTGTCTCATTTTCTTGTTTTCTTGTTTCATTAAAAAAACCGGTGCTTAATATATGGGTGTTTTTCTTCTACCAACAATGAATAAATTTGATTTGGTATTAGTTTTTAATTAGTTTCTTCTTTGTATACGATGACAGAAAAATCAACTAATCAACTAATCAAGTGTCTACAAAATAATACTACGAACTTCTCATTGTGTAATTTGGGTGTTGTCGGCCTAGTAAGAATAATGTTTGGGCTTTTTATGGGCTCTGAAATTCTAATTGGTAATAAGTCTAAAGATTACGGATGCAAAGAGATTATGATTTTAATGGGCCTGGTTTCAGATCTATTCTAGATCTTCTTTATGTCTAAATGTCTAATATGTACTTTTGGTTATCCGACTAATGGGCGGCCCAAACAAAATTGTTTAATGTGACATTATGACCTACTTGACTACGTGTATAATTTGTTATAGAAAAATTATTCTCTTCATAATATATATTCACATAAGATACAGGTGACACAAATAAACCAGTACACATATTACTTGTTTTACCATATTGAGTGCAAGTAGTTAAACTGGTACATCATTAACATATTAGTTACTTTACAATATTATGTATAGTATGTACAATAATTGTTCACATGGTTTATCCAATAACTTGCACCAAAATGAACAGACATAACAATATCGTTAAGGGACATTTTCATATTTTATTTGTTAATATTTAACACTTTCATTTACTTTTTCTCTATAGAATTTACCCTCTTTTTAAGTTGGTAAAAGATAAGTATCTAAAAAGATATTTATATCCAAAGTTATATATTCAGTTGCGGTTATATAAAAGATGTTATTAATAATGAGATACTTCAATTCATATTTATATGTTCGATTGTTAAGTTTATTACTTAATCAAATATCTACATATCCAATCTTTGGGCTAGCGTGCGAGTGATGCGGTAAGAGAGAAAATAAGACTCACTAAGATGATGATGAGCTACTTCTGAGCGTTAAGCCCCGCCGCGAAGCACGAAGAGTGATACTCAGTTGATATTATTAATACTAATATGATTATTAATATTTATTTAATAATACGAATGTGTTAAATATGATATCAATGCTCATAAATTGGGATTTGTATTACAAATTAATGATGTGAAAAGTTGTCTAACATTGGAGGAAATATAAAATGTAAAGTGGTTTATATTCTATAATATTTTGATTATATTGTTTTCTAAAGCATCACATAGAGTGGATTCGCTACGCACTCTTAACTCGCACACATGCGCGTGCGGCGTGGACATGTGGCGCACTTTGCACTTTACACACTAGCATCGTTGCTTGAAAGTCGCCTTAGTATTTTTGAAGGCCGGTTCAAGGGCATGGTCAGCTGCGAGTCCGTGTGGTTCGAAATAGTTACACATTAACTTAAGTCGAAATAGCTGCGAATTGATGACTTTAATAAGCAGTTTACGATTTTGGATTAATGGCTGACTGGGCTATTACAGTTCGTGTTCCCTATATATACTGAATGCACCTCAGTAGACAAGACAGAAACCGATTACTAAGTCATTAAAACGAATTGATGACTTTAATGAGTAGTTACGATTTCAGATTAATTGCTAACCGGGTTGTTACAGTTCGAGTTCCCTATATGTACTGAGGGTACCTCAGTAGACCAGATACATCGACACAAACTCGAAAACCTATAGCAAGCAGGTTACCTAAACACCTTCCATCCCTGGTTTCTTTTCTGCAATCTAATTCAAGTTCTAGATCAGCAACTGCTTCGATTGTTGTACTCTGAGAAACAAAATGAGTTATCCTAGAAGACTCGAAATTTGTTTTAAGAGCCTAATGTCCAACACTATCCTCAGTCTTTTTTATTTATGTTCTTATGTTTCTGTTTATTTACAATTGTAACGGACATTGTAACCAACATTGTAACTTTTGTTTTATGTTCTGTTGCGTTACTTGTATTAATAAAACTAGATTACAATCCCGTGTAATACACAAACTACATAAATTTACTGTTACATGGTTTATAATATAAAAAGTTATATCTTAAATATTGTATACTATACAGATTGAATAAACCGATGTATTACACATTTGAAAATTTAAAATTAACATATTTGAAATTTTAACTATGGATAGTTATTAAATAATTAATAGCTATTATAATATTTATAATTAAGAGATAGAAACAGGAAAATCAATTATTAGATAGCTTAGAATGATAACAAATGTCCAGATTTATTTTTATTTATTAGTATAAAGATATGTGTTTGTTTAATTTTTATATGAACCATTTCTATACGCCGATCTCTTACGTTTGATACCATCCAAAAATCTTTGGACCGCCCAACCTTCGCAATATATGTGCGGCCCTTAGGGATAGTTGATATAGCAAAATTAAATAAGAAAGGCTAAGTTAAAATAAACATTGCTATGCTAGTTTACGTAATATCTTTGGACATAATTTTGGCACTAACTTGAGTAGTTTGTTTTTCTAAAGCATACTCTCTGTTCATATTTAAGTTTAACCATTTGGGGTCGGAGGTGGGCGGCATTCGTCTTTATCTTGAAGACGTAAGCATATACGCAGTACCTTCAATCCCCTTTGATATTACCAAAGCACTACAATCACAACAGTTCTTATATTCAGAAGAAATTTGGGTTTTTCTTTTCATCGGATCATCATCTATAATGGCTCAGCGTACGGGTGAGCTTGTGGGAGAAGTGAATTCATCGCATCAATTCGACACCGATGCCTTGTTTCGTTACTGTTCAGTTCATGTTGAAGGCTTCCCTGTTTCTTCCTCCAAATTCTCCGTTTCTCAGGTGAAAGTTTATGTGGGTTTATGCTTCAATTCAGTTTTCAGTGATGAAGTATGATTGTTATTATGTTACAGATGCATAACTGTTAATTCAGGCTATTTGAATGGTTTTTTGTTGAATTAAATTGGGTAATTTGAATTGAATCGATCGGTTGTTATTTCTTACTGACATTAGGCGATTTTTGTCAAGAAATTTTGTGGTTGTGGGTTTGAATTAGAAGATGTAGGGATTTGTATTCTGTAAGAATTGATTGTAATTAGTGATATTGAGCTCTGATGAACATTGGTATATGCATATGTATAGCTTTGTATAGAGGGTTAGGTTACATAATTAAGACTCTTGGAGTAGATTAGGTGCCGGATGACATAATTAACACATCAAGAGTTGTTTAGATTCGAAATTCATTCTTCTGAGTGTTTGCTAACCTTTTGTTGGTTGTTGATCAGTTTGGGCATGGTCAATCAAACCCGACGTATCTTCTAGAGTTACAGTCGGGTCATCTAGTGAAGAGGTATGTTATGAGAAAGAAACCCCCTGGGAAGCTTCTCCAATCCGCTCATGCTGTCGAGAGAGAATTTCAGGTGATTATGCTCCTATGTTGTCATGTTTGCACATTTAAACTCACGCAGTATGTGATTGATTTACGATAACCATTAAACTTTTTAATGTGATAGGTGCTTCATGCATTAGGTACTCATACACTTGTTCCTGTCCCCAAAGTCTTTTGTTTATGTACCGATTCAAGTGTAATCGGGACTCCATTCTACATTATGGAGTTTTTGGAGGGACGTATATTCCTAGACCCTATGCTACCTGTATGAACTCTAGTCTCTTGGTTCATTTTCAGATCTTTAAGGGCAATATTCTTGGTTATATATTTATCTGTTAATTTTATGATAGGGTGTAGCACCTAGTAGGAGGAGGGCTTTGTATCGTGCAACTGCCAATGCTTTAGCTTCTCTTCATTCCACAGATGTGGATGCAATTGGTCTGGGAGGCTATGGGCGACGAAACAACTACTGTCAACGACAGGTATGTTGACTTTAAACCATGAAGTTTTGACCTTTTTTTTCGAATGGATAATGTATTTAAGTGGCATCAGGGATTATTATTTTTCATGAATATATTATGAAATACATCAGGTAGAAAGGTGGGCAAAGCAATATATTGCTTCTACTGGTGAAGGAATGTCTGAAAGGAACCCTAAAATGTTGAAGTTGATTAATTGGTTGCGTGAAAATATTCCTTCTGAAGATTCTTCCGGAAGCACAGCAGGCCTTGTCCATGGTGATTTTCGGATGGATAATTTAGTTTTCCATCCTATTGAGGTTTGCATTTTAATTTCTTTGTACTCAAGTTTGTTTTATTTTTGTTAATATTTTTAACAATATGTAGAAATTTGTGAAATGCAGGATAGAGTGATTGGCATTTTAGATTGGGAGTTATCAACTCTTGGGAATCAGATGTGTGATGTTGCATACAGCAGTATGGTAAACTAATCTTCTTCATACACCTTTTATTATTTTACTAAACAAACATTGGTCAAGTCAAAAGTACATCACCCTTTTTTTATTTTTTCTTTTCTGCCAGTTGTACGTTGCAGATTTTTCACATGGTAAAATGAAACATAATAGCGGATTTGAGATAACTAACCTCCCTGAAGGAGTTCCTTCTTTAGAAGAATATCTAACAGACTACTGCTCTGCTGCTGTAAGATCATGGCAGATAGTGTATTAGTGTTAATTACTGAGTTTAATACACATAATGTATCTTAACTGTAAGTATGTTTAATGTTATTGTTTGCATTATAGGGAAAACCATGGCCGGTTGCTGGTTGGAAGTTTTATGTAGCATTTTCACTTTTCCGTGGTGCATCAATCTTAGCAGGTGTCCACAGTAGATATATCATGGTATGATGATATATAATCTTTTTATTTTAGTACTTCTAAGGACTTGAAAAAACTCATAAATTGCTTTTAAATTTTAGGGTAATGCATCAGGTGGGAAGCGTGCTGAAGATGCAGGAGAAAAAGCCAATGATCTTATACAAATTGCCTGGTCTTATATACAAAGGGAAACTGTTCTGTCACAAAATCCTTCATCTGGTAATTTTATTTCTTTTATTCAAACATACGAGTGTATGTAGCGCACTGATAGACCCTTAGAGCGGGTCAAACTCTGAGAAAGATCAAGAAGGAGAAGATAAGGATTGGGGCAATTTTCTGATATATTTCCTGACTTCCAAATGATGAAAAAAACTGAATTTAAATATGCAAAAATGCTTTTACTAACCTACGACTCCACTAACCCTTATTGATAGG
>BJCN01310492.1:709-15159 GCA_018326445.1 Flaveria brownii
CACTGGGGTCAGTCTTTGTGATTGACCATATGTATGGGATCCTTGCCGCTTACCCTAGGTGACTGGATCATCAGTAGTGCACAATGTTCGTGATTAATCATCACAGGTCCAGCACTAGCAGTTGTGCACAATGTTCGGGGTATAGCGCATGGCATTGATCCAAAAGGAATGAGGAAAGATAAGTGGTGCATGTACTTGCCCTAGGTGACTGGATCAGTAGTAGTGCACAATGTTCATGATTTATCATCACAGGTCCAGCACCAGCAGTAGTGCACAATGTTCGGGGTATTGCACATGTCACCAAAAGTAATGAACGTACGAATGAATGTAATGAACGTATGAATGAACGCAACGAACGTACAGACGAATGTAATGAATATATGAATGTATGTAAGAAACATACGAACAAAAGAAAGAATGTGAATGTTAATGATGAACGGTACACGAACGGAAGCTAATGAAGGAATGATGAAGATAATAATACTATTATCTATGTGTACGTATGTTGTGTGATCGTATGTATGTAAGAACGGCTTTAACGAAAGAACGGTATGTTTTATTATAAAACTAGAACTCACTCGGCAACGCTGACTTTTTATGTGTTTCCAGTTGGCAGGTAGTGTTGCTGAGGATGGCACGAGGCGGCTACTCAGCTCTTTTGGGATGACATTCATTTGTTAATTTTTTTGCAATGTATTATGTTGCATGTGTTTATATACAAAATGGTGTTTGTAGAGGATTCGGATAAACAGGATTACCTAAGGAATCCTCTTACTACTAAAAGTCACTGTTTATGACTATTTTGTAATTGATTACGATTAATGCTTTGCAAAAGCTTTTATGATTAAATGAGATGCCATTTTTGAATGTTCCGTTGCAATGTTTATTTAAAATATCTGTAAATGTATGTTTTATGTGCAATGATTGACCAGCTGTAGTGTCTCGGGAACGGGGCCTTACACTTTAACACATGGTGTGTGCTCATTGAAGATCACATTGGCTTATTCTTCAGCTACTCTAGTTCTGAGATTGTATACTCTATAAGCCTTAGCTTTAGAGGAGTATCCAATGAAGTGTCCATCATCTGATTTCTTAGCAAACTTGGCTACTTGATCTTTGGTATTCAAGATGGTGCATGGACATCCAAATGACCAGAGAAAATCAATGAAAGGTCTTCTTTTATGCCATAGTTCATAAGGAGTCTTACCATGAGTCTTAACTACTAAAAATCTATTTTGCACATAGCAGGCAGTATTGACTGCCTGTGCCTAGAAGGTACTAGGCAGTTTAGAGTCAGACAACATGGTTCTTGCAGCTTCAATAAGTGTCCTGTTTCTTCTCTCAGCAACTCTGTTTTGCTGAGGAGTCCTGGGAGCACTATATTTTCTTGTAATACCCTTCTCATCACAAATTGTGTCAAGGATTTTTGTTCTTGAATTCAGTTCCTTGATCATATCTTATGGTCTTGACCTTGTGATCAATTTGATTTTCAACTTTCAGAATGAAATTCTTCAAGATCTTAGGAGTTTCATCCTTAGTTCTAAGGAAGAAAGCCCAGGTGAATCTTGTGAAATCATCTGTGATCACCAAACAGTATGAGGTCCTTCCTAAACTCACTACACCGGTGGGGCCAAAGAGATCCATGTGTAATAAGTGAAGGAGAGTAGTGATAGAGTTCTTTACCTTTGGCTTGTGAGACACCAAGTGGTGTTTCCCTTTTAGGCATGCAACATAGTGATCATCACTTGTAAACTCTTTCTTTGGCATTCTAGTTACCAAACCATTCATAATTAGTTTGTTCATGTTCTTAAAGTTTACATGGCACATCCTTTTAGCCAAAGGAAAGACTCATCACTATTGGCCTTAGATAGAAAGCAAGAAACTTCTCTTGAGGGGGATGTTTCCTGCAAATCCATCTTGTACATGTTCTCTTTCCGGGGTGCTCTAAGAAGGATATGCTCTTGATGAATGACCACCCCGGGCTTGAGAACAATGCACTTATGCTCAGTATAGAGCATGTTATGTCTCTGGTCATAAAATTGGGATTCACTCAGTAAATTGTACCCAAGTTCCGTAAAAGAGTTTACCTTCTCAATGCTTAGCTTACCATTTGTGACCCTGCCCCTTCCAGTAACCATAAGCATCTCCTCCAAAAGCAACTGGTCCTACATCAATTTTCTCAAAATTTTGAAGCAAGGAGCCATTGCCTGTCATGTGCCTGGAACAACCACTATCAATGATCCATACATTTCTTTTAGTCTTCAGCTGTTCCTGCACATTAAAAAGAGAATTAATTACATTTAGAAACCAAGGCCTCATTGGTCTTGGGCTCTTCAAAATGAACTGAAGACAATGCAATAATACTTGATCATATATTGAGACTGTGGGGATCACTTGCTGTTGTCAATGATGAATTTTTAGTTACACAGTCTTCCTTTATCTTCCACACCATCTTTGGAAGATTAGACTTGACCTTCAAAGCTTTAAAAGTTTTTATAACTTTGGATGTTTTGGAAACTGACCCTTCGGAAGATCTTGCTTTCACTGCAGCAAGCTTCAGTGCTTCGGAAGCATTCCTTTCTTCCGAGACCAAATTTTCTTCCGAAGGAAAATTTTCACTTGTCTTCATTTTCATTTTGGATCTTCCAAAAGAAACACTGATTTCTTTCGAAGTTTTCTTCTTCTTGATCTTCTCAAAAGTCTTCTTCTTGCTCTTCTCAAAAGTCTTTTTCTTTGTTATGTTGACAGTACTTTTCGGATTGTAGATGCAATCCTTAGCCAGATGAGAAGTACTGCCACACATAATGCAGTCAAATTGCTTTCTTTTGAGAGTCTTCTTGTAAATAGAAGACTGAGTTTGATCACTTTCCATCTCCATCCCTATCTTTGAAGATGTTATGGCAGGCCTCCAACGGTAAAGCTTGCCTTTGGAGATGGATGGTTCATGCTCTGTAGCAGTGTTACTTAGCTGATCAGTCCTTATTCCTTCACAGGGATGAGTTGAACATGTACTTGAACTCTTGGTACTAGAGTTCAAAGTTGTGTCCTTCGGAGCTCTCTTTGATCTCCTTTTTGCTGCTCGGATCAAGTTCTTCCTCTTTGACTTAGTCATCCTTGACTTCTTCCTCTCCTCAGGATTATAGTGACCCTTGTTAGGATGATCTTCCTCACTCTTCCCAGATCCATCCTTCACTACCTCCTGTTCATCAATAGGATCTATGGATGGCAGCTCATCTTGACTAGTTCCACACCTTGGAGAGCTTACAGAGAATAGAGTGTGTGGAGGAGCTATCTCAGTAGATCCTAGTCCCTGTTTGGTCTGGTAACACACTTTGGAATGTAGGGTTGAGGATATGATGTTCTTGAAGGTCTCTTCTTCAAGAACATGCTTCTCTGCCTTAGCTTTACTGATTACTAGCTTAGCCTGACACTCAGTTAACTTAGTAATGAGATCATTGATTTGAGTCCTTTAATTGGTATGCTCATGTTTAAGAGTTGAAATGGTTTTCTTTAAATCTTCTATTTTTAACTTATACTCAGTTTCAACTCTTTTGAAATCAGATTTTAATATGTTCAAAGACTCAAAATCAGATCTCATGTCTAAGTTATAGGACCTGTATCTATTTACTTTAGCAATGCATTCTTGGGTAAAAATATGTTCCAATACCTTGGCCTCATCCAGATCTACCATCAGTGCTTGGTTTGGAGACACATCTTTTACTTGGAAGCTCCAATCAAAGCCTCCTTCTTCAATAGTAACTGCAGCTTACTGCTCGGGCTTCTCAGTGTGTGAAGCTCCCTTAGTGTAGTTTGGCTTGGGTTGTGCTTGGCCACCATTTGTCCTGGGTGCCTTGCACTCCCTAGCAAAGTGTCCCATTTGGTTATAGTTGTAACACTTCACTTTGCTTTTATCCAACCCAAACTTTCTACTGGATACATTGCCAAGAAACTTTCTCCCTATCCTCTTGTAGAATTTCTAGGCTATGTGAGTGAGAAGAGCCATTTGTTGAACTGTCTCCATGTACTCCAGATCATCTGGATGGATGCAGTCCAGGTCTTTAAGGGTGAAGAGAAAGTTTCATGTGCTTTCATCATGTGACACAAAGGCATGTGATGAGCTTGTCTCTTGGAATGGGCTTCCTTGGATGTAGCTCTCCTTTGGTGTCTCAGGGACGGTGATGAATGGGACCTTGGGTGAGTAGTCAGGATAAGAGATGAAATGCTGTTGTGGTTCTCTACAATCCCTTTCAACCACATTAAGGGCAAAACTTAGTTGATTGTTAGAGTTGCCAGATGGATTTTGCATGTTCATCTCCATCTAGTAACCACTGAGTATGCCATACAGCTCAGTGAGAGTGAGGGTCTTGAGATTTTCAGTCCTCTTAATGACCACATAATAGTATGTCCACTGTCTAGGAAGAGAGGACATGAAGTTTCTCATAATATCCCTATTCTCCAGTTTTACTCCAACATCCATCAAAGTATCCACAATCTCAACATACCTGAAGTACTGTTGACTCATAGTTTCACTTGCTTTGAAGGTGAAGTTCTCAAACTGTTACTTCAGAAGATCCTTCTTCTTTTCTTTTGCATCAGAAGAACCTTCATACATCAGCTTCAGTGCATCCCAGAGCTGCTTGGCAGTTTTTCACTTCTTGAAGCCTCTATAGATTGAATTTGGAAGAGCAGTTTGGATTGCAGTCATGGCTTTCTAATCTATAGCTATTCTTTTTCTTTCTTCTTCACAATAGTTAGCCACCTCCTTTGGAATCATGCCACCTCCAGTAGCAGCTGAAGAGGTGCATGGAATATAAGGTCCTTCAGTAAAAGACTCCCACATCCTACTATCTTGTGACTTGATGAAGCCTTCCATTCTTAGGCACCAAGTATCAAAATCATCAGGAGTGATCAGTGGGGACTTTACCATTGTACTGGTTTCCATATCAGCCTTGGATGCTGCCATTTGAGATGTTATGTGATTTGTGAGAACTGAGGAGATATAAGATGGTGAGATCTTACAATCAAGAGCTTGGAATGCTCTTATACCAATATCAGGACCGGTTAAGGGATGGTCAATACAATTAGTTTAACAATAAGGAGAGTGTTAGATCACTTAACAGATCAAATAGGGAACCGGGGTTTAAGAGTTAAGATGCAAAGAACACAAGTAAGAAAAGCGACAGAACTTAAGAACAATATATATATAAGGTTTTAAAGGATGATGTATATTAACATCAAGTTCTTTTACAAGAGTTACAATGCATAAGAAATAAGTTATAAGACATTGAGATACTTTATACTACACCATACAACCGGCCATACTTTGAAAGCCAGTTGGAACATTGAAGGACAACAAAATCAATGTAGAGTCAAAAGGCAAATTGCCTTTTGACTAGTCACTATGACATGCCATAGCTCATATCCTAATGTAATACAAAAAGGATAAAGTACATAAAGTGGTAAGTTACAGACAAAGACTTTAATGTATTGTTACAAAAGCATGGACCTTTTCACCAACTTATGCAAGTTGGTGAGTCTTCAGAGTTATAACAAAAAGTTGGTCAGCTTTTGTAAAAGTACATCAGAGGAAACCATGTTCTTCTATGTCTTCGGAAGAAATTAGTCTTCACTTCATTAGGCTTCGGAAGACTTTGTCTTTGAAGCTTCGGAAGACTTTATCTTTGGCTTCGAAAGATTTAGTCTTTGGCTTTGGAAGACTTTATACTTAGAATATTTCTTGGTCCGAGTATAAAGCATCCACCGGAACTTTTAGCTTTGGAAGATTTTATACTTAGCATAATTCTCATGCAAAGTATAAAACTTCCGTAGCAGTTCTACTCGGTACTTAGGCATGCATGCAGGAAGCCATTTGCTTGCTTTGGTTGCATCAGCCTCTACATAAACCTTACAAGTTTCCTGAACTGCTGAAGCTCCATTTGCATAGATTCAACCCAACTTGGGTCTTGAAGTGATGCTGAGATATTTTTAAGGATGATTTGACATAAGAAAAATGCATAGAGACATTCACTTATCAATCCAGACTGACTCCGTATCCTCACACCATCTGTAATAGAACCAATGTTGTGTCCTCACACCGTCTGTAATAGAACCAATGATGTAATCGTGTGGATGGTCTTTCAAGGTTTTGAAGTTAGTGTTAAGGGCTAATGGATTGGATTGACATGAAGACGCGGTTTGTGATGGTTGTGAAGGGGAAATTGGATATGATAGAGGAATTGGTTATGGTGGAGGTGTGGGTGGAACATCAAATAGAGGTTGAGGTGGAGGTCAATTGGTGGTTGTGGATCGTGTTCAGGTGGAGTAGGTTCTGTTGGAGGAATGATTTGCACATTGGTTTAAGTGACAACATCATCATCAAATACTGGAGGATTGAAAGATTTAAAGACGGTATTGGAGTCGTAAAATCATTCTTGGTCTGACCCCATGTTTGGTGAATTAGACTCCTGCCAATCAACGTAAAAGGATTCCCGCACAATTCATGTTCTTTTGTTGTAAACTTGTAACACCCGGAAAATTTTGATAAAATAAAAGAAAGAAAAACTAATAAGAAAAGAAAGACATAGTATTTAGAAAAAAAAGAAAAGGGAATAAAGTGGAAGGGGCAAAATATAAAAGGTACAAAAGTCAAAAATTATAACAATATTTGAAGTATGGTCGTCCATATATACCATTCCATCTGCTTTTGTCAACTGAAAAAGGAGAAGAAGAAGAAGATCAATGTGTTCTTTGGTTCTAGAGAGAGAAGTAGCTGATTTTACCTTTGGTAAGTGAATTTTTGTATAATTGGTTCGGTTTTATGGATTTTTGAACATGTAACCGAATTCTACATATTCTTATGTGTGTATATGTGTTCGGGTTATGTGTTTTGACATGTATAGGTCTTAGAAACCTTTGAAAGTTCAAAGTTGAAGGAGTTGAACTTGGAAGCATCCTAGGTGAGTTTCTAGACCTCGTCTTTAACTTGTTTTACAAACTTTTGTGGCTAAAAATGCATGTACAAAAGATTTTACAACTGTTATATATATAACTGTATGTATTCATGTTTGTATGTTGATGTTTTATGGTTGTAAATGCTGGCTTGTGGTTTAGAATGGGTGTAACAAGCTAAGAACAGGTTATAATGATGTTTGGGTTTGCAAAACAATTTAGAAACATGTAAGTAGGTGGTCACGCACCCAAACAGGGCCCATGCGCCTAGGTAATTTTCCTTAGAAAATGTTAAGTGAAGGTCATGCACCCAAACAGGGCCCATGCGCCTGGAAAATTTACTTAAAAAGTCTAAGTAGGGCTGAAGCACCCAAACAGTACCCCTTGCGCCCAATTTTTATGCCTTAGAATGACTAAGTGTACCCTATGCACCTGAACAGTAGTTCATATGCCTAGAAATTTGGCTAGACGCCTAAGTATCAGGGTCATGCGCCCCAATCGTGCTCATGCGCCCCAATAGTGATCATGCGCCCCAATAGTGCTCATGCGCCCAACCTATTTGCTCAGGTGCCTAAGTACAGGCTCATGCGCCTGAACAGTAGAATCGCCTAGAAATAAGGCTGAAATGCCTAAGTGTTAAGTCCATGCGCCCAAATGGTGATGAAACGCCTAAATAGGCCTCATGCGCCTACATAGTGTTAAAACGCCTAGAACACTTAGAATTTTTCTGAGATTTTTGGAAGGATCAAAGTTTTAGGGTTTTGACATTAGTTTGACTTTAGGCTTATATGTGTCTATTTTATACATGGTTATGTTCTGTTCTTATGTTACTTATACAAATTCATGTGTGACTTTACGTGATGTGCTCATGATTATAAACGTAAATTATTATCATTAAAGAAAGAGATAAGATTAATGATAATGAAAGTGGAACATAAAGAACAAAGGAAAGAAAAGGCTTGCAAGAAGAATGAAAGGAGGATCACAACTCATGAGAGTTGTCAGCTCAATTGTGTGTATTATAGCGTGCGATTTTGGCTAACCCATGAGGGTTCACACACAGGGGGATCAGTCTTGGTGACTGATCCATAGTATGAAATGGGGCGTTGCACTTTACCCCAGAAATGATAAGGCTTTATGCCTAGATACAAAGTGGCTTTGTGCCAGGAAATGATGAGGCTTTGTACCTGAAATGGTGGCTTCAGGTCACGATGGGGGTAAAGTTTTGACAGGATCTAGAAGCAATGAAAGATAATGTTAAAGTACGAAACGAACGAATATATGAGATAATGATAAAGTAAGAAATGTACGAATACATGAGATAATGAATGATGAATAAGGTTATGCCTTGTTGTATGTACGATGAATGTTCATGTACGAAAGTAAAGAAAGTATATTAATAAGAAAGAGTATTATCATATATAAACTGTAAAAAGTGTTTCAATACCTTAAAACTAGAACTCACCTAGCAATGCTAACTTTTATGCATTTTCACTTGGCAGGTAATATTGCTGAGGATGGCACATGGGGAGGCTACTCGGCAGGGCAAGACTGGCATCCATTCACGCATAATAATATTGTTGTTTTGTAATGCAATTGAATGAGGCTTTTGTAATTTAACTATGTTGTATGGCTTAACAACAGTATTTATCAATGAAACGGATGATTTTTGATAACTTATTTCTGCTGCTTATTTTATAAATTTTATAATATATATGTAATGATGCGATGATTGTCCAACTGTAAGCGTGTCAGAAACGGGGCCTTACAAAACCCGATACTTATTTTGTGAGGTAGAATAGCCGACAGAGAAACATTCATCAGAGACTGCACCAAACTTTGACTTCTGAGCTGTGTGTTTAGAAAGGTACATGAGCAACCAAATGGATGAAAACAGTCAATCAAGGGTTTTTGTTTATGAAGAACCTCATAAGGAGTCTTCATCTTGTCTTTCACTATAAGAACCATGTTCAGTACATAGGATGCACAGTTGACTGCTTCAGCCTAGAAAATGATTGGAAGCTTGAACTCAATCAGCATAGTTCTTGTTGCTTCAATAAGGGTCTGATTCTTCCTTTTAGCAACACATTTTTTTGAGGTGTCCTGGCAGCACTGAACTGTTTGAGGATTCCTTTGCTTGCACAGGAGGAGTCAAAGATATGGTTTCAGAATTCAGTTCCATTGTCACTTCTAATGGCTATAACCTTGCTTTTATTGATGGTTGCAACTAAAAGGATCCGCTTCTGCAACTCTTCTGTGGTATCTCCTTTGTGAGCTAGAAATTTTAGCCAAGAATATCTTGAGTAATCATCTGTAACAACTAAACAGAAAGATTTCTTAGCTATTGATTTAACACTAATAGGACCATATAAGTCAGTATGTAACAACTCAAGGGGGTTTCAAATTGTATTTTCAAGCTTAGGATTGTGTGGCCTTTTGTACTACTTTTCTTGAGCACAGGCCATGCACTTTTCTACCATTGAAAAATCCTTAGGTGGTGGTGCCCTTTAAAGATTGTTTTTAACCAACTTATTTATATTCTTAAAATTAACAAATAAATGTCTATGCAACAAAAAGGATTCAGAAGATTAAGCTTTTGACAGGAGACATGTCAAAGTGGAGGTAGATTCTGTTGATCCTATATCTAGGAAATAGGTATCATTCTTCCTTGGAGCACACATGATCACTAAATCCTCAGGAACAGTGAACTCTTGTTTCAGGAACAACCATTCATTTGACATAAACAACACTAGAATGTCTTTAACACAGATTGAATGCCAGCTCTAGGACATAGTTCACTTTCTTCAGAGTCAAGAAACAATTTGAGACTTCTCACTGACCAATCATCTTTCCACCCTTCTTGTCTCCCGCAAATGCAATATATCCTCCATTTATTATGCGATAATTTGTCAACACGTCCTTCAACCCAGTCATAAGTCTTGAGCATCCACTATCAACGTGCTACAAGCTATTGACAACTTTTCTAGAATGATCCTGGCATATGAACACAAAACAAAATTATTAAGATTTGGAAATTGTGACCCAAGTCGTAACTAACTTAGGTCTCGAAACCGAAGATTTTATAGAAAAGATTATTTACAAAATGATTTAATCTACTTCCTAATGAACAATTATTTACATTTCTTCTATCAAACTCAGGACAATTTTTAATAACATTATCATCCTTCTCATATCTGAAACACCGAGACTTTAAACCTTTCTTCTTACATTTTAAAATAGGAGCTGGCTCTATTAATATCTCTTCCTTAAATTTAGACATATGTGAATCAGAATTATTATAAGAATCATATGATTCACTTAACTTTTCTTTAACAACCTTAATTTTTACGGGTAATGATTATCTACATTAATATTATTGACATTTGACGAAATTGCTTCCTTCTCTTTAGGTTTAGAAATCCGAATTGGTGTACAAGATGGGATTGGATTATAGAAGAACTTTTAAAACTATTTAATTTTGTTTGTTTGTCTGAAACTGTATCTGAGCAATCATCATTTCTATTAACACAAGCATTTGAAACATCATAATTTGATTCACAAATATCTGAGGATGAACAAACTGGACTAGATCTAGAACTACACATGCCATTGTATGTAATAGACTTTTGAGAAACAAAACTACTTAAACCATTGTCTATTGAAGACTTTTTGGAATCTGAAATGCTAAGACTAGAGCTGCCCAGACCACTACTTGCACCATAATCATACTCCTCGCGAATCTCCTTATAATTTACTCCGTCTAAACCCGCATACAAACTGTTAGTATCTTTCTAAACTAATTAATTTGTTGGATGAGGTGTAGGCATAGGAGAATAACAGTAAGTACTTAAAGGAGGATAAACATGAGTAGTTTCTTCGCTTCCAAACCAGTCTTAATTCTAGCACCCCGTTGTTTCTTGCAAAGCTCCTCATGTTTCATCCCAGAGATTATCCACTTTTCAAGTTTTGTTTTCAATTTGCTGGTTTCAAATTTAGCAAGTGTCACACGTTCTGTTAAAGCATTTATTTCAACATTTCTTTCTAAATGATTTCTTTTTAAAAGCTCATTTTCATTTAAGGCTACATTTAATTTAACAAAATATTTTAACTCATTTGTCTTAAGTTCCTTGTTTATTTGTTTTAATTATTTTTCATTATCTAACAATAATCTCTTAGCTTTATAAACCCCAAGTAAATGAAACTTGTATGGAGGAGAACACATGTCTTGGATTACCTCATAAGGAGACCTATAACTACTTTTTCAACAGCTAGGGCCTTTTTGCATTGACAGACCGGAGTGTTCTTCTTGGATTCTTCCTCCTCCAATGTTTTTTTCCTGGCCTCCTCAGCTTCACTATCCTCTTTCTTTCCTTGATTACAGACGTCCAGCTTCAATTTACTTGCTTTAACTTCTTGTGGTTTCCTTACTTTAGCAGTTTCATAAACAATCACTTTTAGTTTAATAACTTCACAACAACCCTTCCCTTCACCAATCTCAAACAACCTTTTTCTCATGAGCTAGAACCTGGTGTACCTCATCTTCACAAACCTCATCATCTTGAATTTCACATCTGAACTCCTTGAGAGGATCAAAGTATTCAACCAAATCCACATCACTTTTCACCACCTCAGCCACCAGTGCATGATTAATTTCATCTTTAGTTTCTTTGATTATAGCACTCCAATCAAAGTTTGAGATTAGTATGGTATCCTTCTTTGGCTTGGCTTCTTCTTTGTCGGTGATCAGGATGACTTTTGATGTTCTAGACGTTCCCAATTCAGTAATGATTAGAGATGGACATTCTATTTTGAAGTGGCCTAATTGCTTGTAATTGAAACATCTCAATTTGGACTTATCATATCTAGTTTTGAATTTTGATTTTGGTTGCCAAATTTTTTCCTGCCTGTTCTTTCCATAAACCTTCTTTCACGCATCGTGAGCATGGCCATCTGCCATTGAATATCAGTTTCCTCTAAATCATCAGGATCCACTTGATACATGTCTAAATTGTTCAAGAGCTCTGATACCATATTGTTGGTCCTTTTGATCGAGATAACAGTGCAATTGATTAATAAACACAAACAAATCCCACTGTGAACACAAATATCAATGATATTTATGAACAATATAGATCAAACACTATAAAATAGAGATGCATAATGATGAACACCTCATGAACACTCAACAAACCCTTGTTTGATCTTTGATGATTTGAATATGATATTACAAAGTGGAAACCCTCAAATCAATTGGCTCATTCAAGCTCTAAAACCCTAATTACCATTTTACTATTTATAGTGAATATAATATTCACTGATGACACATTAAGCCCCTAGACTTAAACTAATTAGGGAAAATAAAAATAAAACATAACTAAAACAATATTAAATATATTTTGTTGACACAAAATATATTTATTAATAGTAAAACTCCTAGTCAAATATATCTTTAGCGTCACGTCTCGGTTCTTCATCTCGAACGCCACTGTTTGACGTTTTCTAATTACTTTGATCATGACGTTGACTTTTGTTGACTTTGACTGTGTTAATAATATAGACTATCCTTTTCAAACCCAACAGACAAAGAAGGCATGTCTTCTCTAACATGCTTTTGAAAAAAGCTTAAACATCTTTCTGCTACAATCTCTGAAGACTCACCAACTTATACAAGTTGGTGATATCTCCATGCTTTTGTCAACTGTAGATTAGGGCCTTAGAGTATGTAACTTTCTATTCTTGTACTTTTATATTTTTTATAATATATTAGGATGTGAGGTATGGCATGTAATTGTCACTAGTCAAAAGAAAATCTGTCTTTTGACTCTACATTGATCTTCTTGTCTAGATTAGTGTTGCAGCTAGCCTTCAAAGTATGGCCGGTTGTAGGATGTAGTATAAAGTATCTCACTATAACCAGTCTTCACACTAAGCTATGTAGCATTGGTAAACACTTGAGAGCAATATACATCATTCTTGAAAAACCAAATACAATTTTCTATTTGTGTTCTTTATTTTTGTTCATTGTTTTATTTAGCTGGTTCTCTACTTAATTTGTTAAGGTTCAACACTCTCCAACCTTGTGAAACTATTGCATTGGTCTCCTGACTTGGTCCTGCACACACTTACTAGATCAAATAGGGAACCAGACAAAGAAACAATGAACAACAAGTAAGAAAATCAAGAACAAAAGGATTGGTTTTCAAGGTTGATATATATTGCTCTCAAGTGTTTTACAAGTGTTACCAAGTTTAGTCCTAAAACTGATACAATAAGATACTTTATACTACATCGTACAACCGGCCATACTTTGAAAGCCAGCTGGACATTAATCTAGACAATAAGATAAATGCAAAGTCAAAACGCAGATTGCATGTTGACATGTGAGTATGACATGCCATAGGTCACATACTATTGTATTACAATAAGGATAAAAGTACTAAGTAGAAAGTTACATAAAAAGACACGATACTATATAGTTGAAAAAAGTAAAAAGCAACTTATATAAGTTGGTGAATCTTTATAGCTCGCAACAGAAAGGTCTTTTGGTTTTGTCAAACGTATGTCAGAGACACATGTCTTTTCTATCTTCGGAAGAGTTCAGTCTTCAAGCTTCAGAAGACCTTGTCTTCAAGCTTCAGAATACTTTACGTTTGACTTCAGAATATTAATGTTTTTGCCTTCAAAAGATTTGACACTTAGTTATTTTCTTTTTGCATTGTCAAATCTTCCAAAATGCTTCCTTGTACTTCAGTACATGCTGAGAGATCTTTGGTTAGCATCAGCCTTTAAGATAATCATCTTGATCTTACCAAAAAAATAGCGAACAACAATAGTTCTCGCATTGGTAGTTCTTGTTTTTTACAACAATCTCCAATACTATGGACTTTTCATTCTCAAGCCTTCTAAACATACTCCTTAATTAATCTAATCAAATCTAATTATAATCATCATTGGAGTCATAATAATCCATCACAAATGGAACATAGTACCTATTGTTTAAATAGAAAACAAAAACAGAATACTAAACCACATGAATGATCCTTGAAATCAATCCACTCCTTCCCAAAACTCATCAAGAACACTCCACTACCAACTTCAAACACTCTTACCTCATAAATCTACTGAATCAATCATAATGAAAACTGTTGATCTACAAAATACTTTATTGACAATACATGCAAGGAAACTATTTGTAACAGAATAAGAAACTATATGTATTCACTCAATAAGTGTTGATAATCAATTTACACTAGCGGAAGGATTGTAATCAGTCGCCAAACAAGAAACACGATATGTGATTGATAAAAAACAAGTGAAATCAAACTAACAAGACTAAGTAAATAGGATTTACTTTTATTTTAATCAAAATTGTTCAAGAACAGACCATGGTGCATCAATGCATTCACGAAAGCTTGCGTAAGTACCCGAGAAAGAAACTACTTACACAAAAATATCAAGCAAAAATATTTCTCGCATTGATAGTTTTTGCTTTTCATTACCAT
>BJCN01310502.1:0-11956 GCA_018326445.1 Flaveria brownii
GAAACTCCTGCGATTAAGAACCCTGGATACCAGCATTGGAATTCCAATGATGCGCATGTCAGGATGCTTATCATCTCTACTATTTCAGAGTCGTCTTTCCAACACGTTCAAGGATCAACCTCTCAAGTCGTCTTCTCCAAACACAACATCTCGTGAGTATACACTGAAAATGCAGCTTCTTAAAATTGAGATGAAGGGAGAGGAAACCCTAGTTAATTACCTAAGCTGTGCACAAGAATATGTTATTGCCCTAGTCGATCTTTGTAATTCGTAATTAATCAATAATACACGGTTTATCTTGGTATCAAAGCCAAGTAAACCTCAACCCTAATTAACCCTAATGGCCGCTACACACCAACCTACCATCGACAACTGAATTTTTTTTCTACAATCCTAATTCTGATCTCTATCAACGACCATGGCAACCACTATTGCTCTTACTACTGAAGATAAAACAACACACAACTCTCACAAATTCGTCTTCATCCTCTCTCCTACTAACTATGGGTACTGGAAGGCAATGCTTGAACCATTCTTAATCTCCAATCATCTTTACAGCTATGTCAATGGCACCATTAAATGTCCATCTCAATACACTGTTGCAACATCAAAAACTCTTGCGGTTGAGAACCCTCGATACCAGCATTGGATTTCCAGTGATGCGCATGTTAGGATGCTTATCATCTCTACTATTTCAGAGTCGTCTTTCCAACACGTTCAAGGATTAACCTCTCGAGTCGTCTTCTCCAATGACAACATCATGTGAGTATACACTGAAAACAAAGCTTCTTAAAATCAAAATGAAGGGAAATGAAACCCCAGTTAATTACCTAACCTGCGTACAAGAATATGCTACTACCCTAGCCAACATTGGCAAGCCCATGAAGGACAAGGATCTTGTTATGCTTGCCATCTCCGGTCGTAGGGACGTATACAATAGCCTGAAAGCGAATCTGTTGGCTCGACATCCTCCTGTCACTTTCATGAACTACATGGGCTACTTAGTGATCATGATTACCTACTCAACAAGACAACAACCCCCACTGCCTCAAACCCACAAGCCTTTGATGCCTTCACTTCGAACTCGACCCCAACTCTTACCAGCATTCAATCGCATCTCAACAACCTTCAATTATTGGCAGCACAAATGGGTTACCAATTGAACCCCATTGCCCATCCTCCTACACCACCACAAGCAGCCTTTATTTCTCTTTCCTCCAATCAGAATCATGGTCGTAGAGGCAATTTTTAAGGCACACCTAGTAACCAAACCAGAGAACCTACTGGAAATTCTAGGCGGTTTGATTGGGCCTCCACACAAAATACGGTGTATGGTCACTGCAATCAGTGTGGCATAGGCTATCTCCCATCATAATGTCCATACCAATCTACCTCCTCAACTCGACCGCCACCTCAAGCCAATTTTACAGCCTTCTCAGATGTTGCCTCAACCTTAGGAACAACCTGGTTCCCTGACACAGGTGCTACAAATCATACAACTCCAGACCTATCAAGCTTGGACAACTCCGATGTCTATCAAGGTCATGACTCTCTCCATGATGGTAACGCTATGCCTCTTCCCATCTTTCACATTGGCTCATCCAAAATATTCTCGCCTCACAAAACCTTTAATCTTTCTAATGTTCTCCATGTACCCGAAATTCAAAAGAATCTGCTATCTGTCCAACAATTTTGTCTAGACAATAATGTTTGCTTTGAGTTTCATTAAACTTTTTTTGTTGTGAAGGACGAGTCTACACTCACTACCCTCCTCATGGGTCCAAGTGAAAATGGCCTCTACTCCATCCGCCTTCCTCACTTCAAGTCACACCCGAAGCTTGCATTTTCAGCCACCAAAGCATCATCCATCACCTGGCATCAACGTTTGGGCCATCCTCATGACCATGTTTTTAAAACAATTATTTCTAGTTGCTCTTTACCATTATCTACCAAATTATGTTCATCTTTATGTACTGCTTGTCAGTTGGGAAAGTCTTCAAAATTGTCATTGTCTTCTTCTAACTTTCAAAGTAATAAAATTTTAGACTTAATATATTGTGATGTTTGGGGTCCTTCACCCACTCTTTCTATTGATGGTTCTAGGTTTTTCATGTTGTGTGTGGATCATCACACTCGTTATATGTGGTTCTATCAGTGACAAACAAATCTGATGTTTATTCCAATTTTAAAAATTTTGTTACCATGGTAGAAAGGCAATTTAGTTCCAAAATAAAAAGTGTTCAAACTGATTGGGGAGGTGAGATTCAAAATTTGTCTCCTTTCTTCACCTCCCTTGGCATCATTTATCGGCTCTCTTGTCCGCACACTAGCAAACTAAATGGTTTTGTGGAGCGTCGTCATAGACATGTGGTGGAAATCGGCCTCACCCTTCTCGCACAATCTAATCTCCCACGCCGGTTTTGGAACTTTGCATTTGGCACAGCCGTTTATCTTATTAATCGGCTGCCCTCACGCATCTCTTCCAACAAATCCCCGTTTCAACACCGACTATTCGTTTCTTAGTGTCTTTGGCTGTGAGTGCTTTCCACACCTCCGCCCATACAATCGACATAAAATGGACTTTCATACTACACCATGTGTCTTTCTTGGCTATAGTCCTCTTCATCATGGTTATCGATGCTTTGACACAAAAACCGAATGAGTCTATGTTGCCAGACATGTATGTTTCAACGAACATGTCTTCCCATTTCAAATCTCCCCCAAACCACCACAATCACACCCATCCTCTCATTACATTTTTACCTTTCCCTCTCCATCTCCTTCTCTCACAAACTCCTCCTCCCCACCTCACCAACCGCAACCTTCCCCTCAACTTTCTGCCCAACCTGACTCCCCTATCACCCCGGACCCATCACAACCTTCTACCCTACTAGACTCCCCAACTCAGTCCACCTCTAACCAATCACCCTCTTCCCCAGCCACTACACTCTTCTCCACCTCCTCTACTGAACAGTCCACCACTCCCCAGACCACTCCTCCACCCGACCTCGACCGCCAAACCTTCGTCCTAACCCAAAGCAAACTAATCCTTACAACCCGGCTGCCTATTACACATCCGCCACTTTCGAACCCCTCATTGAACCAACCTCTTTCACTGTTGCCAACAAGTCTCTGGAGTGGCGTCAAGCCATGACCGAGGAGTTTGAAGCGCTTAATAAGAATGGAACATGGTCTTTACTCCCTTCTGTTCAAAACACTAATATTGTTGATTGCAAGTGGCTATACAAATTAAAAAAGGATCCTCAAGGCAAGCTTCTTCGATACAAAGCTCGCCTCGTAGCCAACGGGTTCACTCAACAGCATGGGGTGGATTATCATAAGACGTTCAGTCCTATCATTAAAGCTACCACTATCAGGATGTATTGTCTCTTGCTGTTACTAATAAGTGGTCCCTTCGCCAATTAGATGTTCAAAATGCTTTTCTACATGGCGACTTGGAGGAAGTCATTTACATGAAACAACCTCCTGGATTTATAGACCCAACTAAATTGGATCATGTTTGTCTACTTCATAAGTCTCTATATGGGCTTAAACAAGCCCCTCAAGCATGGTTCAACAGATTGTCAATTGCACTTTAGCAACTTGGCTTTTTCGGGTCCAAAACTAAACCATCTTTATTCATCCTCAAATTGGGTGGCACACTAGTCTATGCTCTTGTCTATGTTGATGATATTATCATCACTGCAACAATGACCCAGCAATTGCTAAAGTCATTCTCCACTTGGGCTCAAATTTTGCTATGGAGGACCTTGGTAAACTCCATTATTTCTTGGGTATTGAGGTCATACACCAGGGATGCAATCACATACTATCTCAAAAAAAATACATCCTGGACACGCTCCATCGATCAGGCATGTCTGATTGCAAACCTGTTTCCTATCTAATGAGCACTTCTCAAATATTAACTAATGATGATAGCCCCCTTGTCTCTGACCCAAATCGATATCGTCAAACAGTTGGTGCTCCACAATATGCAACTCTGTCTCGACCCGACATTGCCTATGCAGTCAATAAGGTTTGTCAATTTATGCATGCTGCAACCAAAATCCATTGGATAGCAGTTAAACGCATCCTACGTTACCTTAAGGGTACCACACACCTCAGTCTCCTTATTCATCATGACTTAGGGTCCATACTACAACCTTTCACTGATGCATATTGGTAGCCTAGTGCCGCTCACGCCATTCAGACATACTCTGACTCTGGCTGGGCGGGTTGGCCGGTTGACCGCCTATCCACAGGGGGGGAGGTTTGCTATATACTTGGGTTCGAACCTTATCTATTGGGCTGGCCGGAAACAATGAACAGTCTTCCACTGAATCAGAGATCGCAGACACTGTGGCAGAATTGATCTGGTTAAAGGATCTTCTACATGAACTCGGCATCTCAACAAAGTCATCACTTACATTTTGGTGTGATAATCTAGGAGCTACGTATCTGTCATCCAATCCTGTGTTCCATGGCCACACAAAACATGTCGAGGTGGATTTTCATTTTGTTCTAGAACAAGTGGGACAGGGGCAGTTGAATGTCAACTTTATTTCTATGAGTGATCAGATTTCTGATGTCTTTACAAAGCCCCTATCCTCACGGAGGTTCCTATTCTTACGATCCAATTTGCAGGTCGTTCCTCGCCCTCAACTTACGGGGGAATGTTAGACAATATGTTTAGATTATGTTTACATGGTATTTAATATATATAATATTAGAAGGTATCTTAGTGTAATATCTTGCTCTATATATAGAGCCTCCTTTGAAACTCATAATTAATCAATAATACACGGTTTATCTAGGTGACAAGTGGGGGTGGTTTCCAGGCAAAAAATGGGGTCTTCTTAGGATAAAAGGTTTGCCTCTTATTTATAGAGGGAGAATCCTCAAACCTAATGGGGTTGATTAGTATGGGTTGGGCCAAGCCTAATGAGTTATTTTGATTGGGTCTATGTGCCGAGCCCAAGGTTATCCAAGGCCATGCTAGATAGCCCAAGCTGTTAGAACGTCTGACAAGATAAGATAATAACGAGTAAGAAAAAATTAGGAAGTAGCAAGGAAAAACACATCAGGTAATGATAGAGTATGCATGGTAGCTTGAGGTAAGGCAGCACATCTTAAGGCAGGGTTGAGCAAGACCAAACCAATGAATAATAAGTAAAGACTTATCGGGTAATGCTAAAGCATGCCGAGTAGCTTGTGGTGCCTTTCTCTTGTCGGAAACCTACTTACATCATCACACAAATCTCTTATAACTATATAATTACAATCCAAACAAATGTTTCTTACATGTGATAGTCACATACCAAAAAGCCTTACGATATCAAATCCACTAACGATACGTGAGCCACTTTCAAAACACTCTATTGCAAAAACGAACGACTTGATGTTAGATTAAGACTTTAAATGAAAGAAATACAAACATAAAATAAGACACTATTGTTGTATGGGATCATCATATATAAATAATTATGGTCATCCATTTTAGTAAAAATAAAAACCACTTTATTTTGGCTAAACAAGTAATTAAGATATGCATCATAGCCTTAGTGAGCGGTTTATGCATTCCATCTAATGTATGAAAAACTTGTTAAATGTTTATCACACTTCAAACCATGAGCAAGTAGCAGTTAGTGTTTCATCATCTGCATAGGCAATCAGCCTTTGGGTGGTCGAGCGCTGCCCCTTCACCCGGTAACTACCCACAAGCCACACCATCACCCAATCACCCAAAGCCACTTTATCTCACTTGTTCATGAAAAAAATGAAAATGTATTTTGATATCAGGTTATTATGCATTTTAGGTATCGTAGGATTAGGGCATCATATGGATGCAAGATGCCTGATTAGAAATTTCATGGTCAGGTTGTAGAAGTTGCATTAGTCCTAGCTTTCATGAAATTAGAGCACACAAAAATCAATCAATCTTGTTGGTTTGGTCAAGATTAGGAGCCATATAAGTGAAAAGATACCCTCCCATGTGATACCCATTAAGATTGGCCTTGTGAATAAATTCATTGAAATGAGAAGAGTTAAGTTGATTGAATTTGGAAATATGCATTTCCTCCGTGCACCTAACTTTGTTGGAATCACACGGTAATATCCCCAGCTTTAGAGTTAAACGTAACTAGAGGAGCTATATTCATTGAATGATGAATTATAATTTTCCTTAGTGCACCTGACTTCATTGAAATCACCCATTAATCTCCCGTGGACCAATTTTGCCAACAAGATTCTAAGATAACTAAGTAATTATGATTCTTGATGATCCCAAATGATGCAAAAATGGAGGCATCCCAAAAACATCATAGCCCCCCGTGTGCCCTTATGCATCAACACTTGCTAATTAGAAATTAATGTTTCCCCACATTTTTCTATACAAAATTTTAGAAAAGTCAAAGAACTAAGACTCTTAGATACTAATGCTATAAACACATTACTTTGATCGTAATTTCTTAACCCATGACACCTTTTAGTGATGGACCCCCTATATTTAAAGTTAAAAAATCCTTGAAGAATTTTTTAAATCTCCTCTCCTAAGACTAATTCGCTGACCTATTTCTTGATTTTGACCAATCAATTTCCAAACATTGATGTATATGCATAGTGTCATCCGTATCCTTGGTCGCGTTCCATAATAAGAAAAATACCAAATGTTGGTACTTCCCTATCTTTCTAGTCTTCTCTTTTTGTGTACTCCCACCATAGGTGCAATCTCATCATTAGTTTGTGGCAGTTAGGCGGATCCGATCGCACTTCTCCCGCATGACTTCTAGAGCTGGGGTGAGCCTTAGTGTTAAGACCAGGGATTGATATTGGGGAATGGGATTTTTGTCTATTTATTAGTTATGTTGGGCCTTTTTCATATTAAAAACATAAGGCATGTCAGGATTGGGCAGAGAGTGGTCTAAGTTTACTTTCTCTATGGTTCTTGCTCTTTTTCTAAATCTTGGCTCACGTGAACTAGAGATGGAGGAATAACTCCCTTAGCTATGCCATTTGACTTATCTTGCATCGAAAATGAAACATACGGATGTCAAATGGTTCATCATTATTATTCTTGGAATTACACCCGCCATCCCATGCACCAAAGTTACTCTTTAACCCTCTAGTGAACGATGGGAATGTTGGCAATGGTTATTGTTGTTTTTTCCTTGGGAAAAAAGTCTAGAACCCAAAATCATATATATATCCTCTATGTGAATGTGAAAAGATGAATTTCATTGATTAAAAGAATAGAAAGATACAACAATATATAGAGGAGAAAACTACAACAAGACCCCTAAAGAATAAAGAAAAATACAATAAATATAAATACTATCTAACATCCCCTGCAAGCTAAACAGTGGCGGACCAACGCAAAGCAGATTTCTAATAGAGCTAAACTGCGATGAAGGAAGACTCTTCGTAAAGATGTCAGCAACCTGAAGCTTGGTTGGAACGAATTTGGTAATCGGTTTTCCTCCTTGGACTAATTCTAGTAAGAAATGATAATCAAGATCTATATGCTTAGACCGCTTATGTGCAACAAGATTTTGAGTTAGAAAAATGGCACTCTGATTATCACAAAGAATAGTAGGTCTGTCAGGCGGAAGAGCATGAAGTTCCTGAAGAAGATGAGTTATCCATACAATCTCTGCAGCAGTGTTAGCCATAGCACGGTATTCAGATTCGCAACTTGATCTAGCAACAGTAGGTTGCTTCTTAGCACTCCAAGAAATTAGATTTCCACCCAAAAGTATAGAATAACCATATGTTGAGCGACGTGTCTCTAGACAACAAGCCCAATCAGCATCAGAATAACCAAGAAGACATGTGGTAGCGGGACGACTGTAATGTAACCCAAAAGCAAGAGTACCCTTGAGAAGTGCAAAATGTGTTTCACTTCCTGAAAGTGGTCAGTAGTAGAGGCATGAAGAAATTGACTGACTTGATTGACAGCATAGGAGATATCAGGTCGTGTGATCGTCAAATACTGGAGAGCACTTACAATTGAACGGTAGAATGTAGCATCTTGAAATAGAGTACCTGTAGAAACAAAAGAAACATTGGTGCTTAAAGGTGTTGGAGCCGGTTTGGCATCCAACATCTTGGCATGCATTAATATGTCTAAAGCGTATTTTGACTGATTTATGAAGAGATCATTTTTAGTGTAGGTAACCTCCAGACCCAAAAAATAGTTTAGTTTGCCAAGATCTTTGATTGCAGCTTTATTGAGACAGGAGATAAAGGATGAGATAGTTGGTTGATGATTACTGGTAAGAATATGATCATCCACATAGACAAGGAGATACATCATGCAGTTATCACGTTTATAAACAAATAAGGATGGAGCCGCACGACTACAGGAGAAACCATTGTTTAGAAAAAACAAGCTTAAGCAATGAAACCAGGCCCAAGGAGCCTGTTTTAACCCATAAATGGCTTTGTTTAACTTACAAACATGTGAAGGAAATTGAGCATTGATGAAACCTTTAGGTTGTTCCATGAAGACATTTTCAGTCAAATGGCCATGTAAGAAGGCATTATTGACATTAAGTTGGTGAAGATGCCAATTGTGAATGACACTCAACGCCAAAACGGTTCGAACATTAGTGGCTTTAACAACAGGACTGAAAGTATGAGAGTAGTCAAGTCCTGGAATTTGACTGAAGCCTTGGGCAACGAGACGGGGTTTATAACGATCAATAGAATCATCAGCTCTAAACTTCGTTCTGAAAATCCATTTGGATCCTACAATATTGACATTAAAAGGTCTTGGAACAATAGTCCAAGTGTTATTTCTGGTGAGAGCATTAAATTCTTCTTCCATGGCATGGATCCATTTAGGATCTTTGGAAGCATTGAGGAAAGTAGTAGGATCATTGGATGCAAATAAAGCCTGATGTAATGGGAGAGTTTTAGTATGAGCTAAGTCAACCCGATGGCGAATTTTAAATATTCCAGATTTTGAACGAGTCCTCATCGGATGGGTGGGAAGAGGCAGAGGAACAGGAACCGATGGGGTCGGAGATAGTGAACAGGGGACAGAGAGCTGGGCTGTGGCGAGGATTGGGCCGATGACTCATTAGGTGAAGCGGGCTCAGAGGTAGCAGCTGTAGTAGGTAAAACAGTTTGGCTTGTTGAAGGAATAACATCAGGTGGGTTTGGAATAAAGGGAATAGTAAAAGGGGAAGTATTATGTTTGAGACTAGCATTTTTAGTTATTTCAACAGTGGGTTGAAACTGGTTTGGTGGAGCAACTTGCGATGATACATTCAAAAAACTTGTGATTTCAAGCGAGTCAAGAGTATTATTAGGGGGTGGTATTGGGGTCAAAGGGAAAAAAGACTCGTCAAAGCGAGCACTTCTAGTGACGTAAATACGAGATGTAGAAGGATCAAGACACCTATAGCCTTTGTATTTGGTGCAATATCCAATAAAAATGCATGGAATGCTACGGGGAGATAGTTTATGGTGAGTATAATCATGGAGACAAGGATAGACACGACATCCAAAAGGTCGGAAAATATTATACTTTGGTACTTGATAAAACAAGAACTCAATTGTCCTTGTAAAATTGTTGATGGTAACCGATTAATTATAAAAACTTCATATGCAAAGGCATCTACCCAATACGTGGTGGGTATTTTGCCATGAAAGAGCATAGCCAAGCCCGTTTCAATAATATGATGATGCTTTCGTTCAACCCTACTGTTTTGTTGTGGGGTATAAGGACATGACATCCGATGAAAAGTACCATTTTGAGCTAGCAATTTTTGAACTCAATTCTTTGGTAAATTCTGTGCCACCATCACTTTGGAAAATTTTGATTTTAGTAGAGAATTGAGTTTAAACAAAAGATATAAATATTGATAAAGCATCAAAAAAATCGGATTTGGATTTAAGAGGATATATCCAAGTAAACCTCGAGTAATCATCCACAAAGGCAACATAATATAAAAAATTACCAATTAACCTAATGGGAGAGGGTCCCCACAAGTCACAATGAATTAGTTCAAGTGGCATAGATGCCTGCTTATCATTAGTCAAAAAAGATTGTCTCTTTGCTTTTGCAAGTTCACAAGAGGAACAAAGACCCGGTTTAGAAAATACGGAAGTAAATGACAAAAACCCATTATTTTTCAACATAGAGATAACATCAAAATTAACATGACCAAGTCTCGAATGCCACAACTCAAATGAAGCTTTTAGACAAGATGATGAGGTAACCAAGGCTTCATGAGTTTGGCGAAGAACGTAGAGGCCGTCTTCACGGCACCCCTGGGCTAGAGTCTGCTTGGTGGCGCGGTCCTGAATATAGAAATGGGGGTGAGAAAAAATAACATCAACATTATTATCTTTGGTCAATTTCCCAATGGACAAGAGATTTTTGGTGATAGATGGAACCACCAAAACATTATTAAGGGCAAGATTACCTTGAAGTTGTGTGTGCCCAATATGTGTAACAGGAAGAAATTGGCCATTGCCAAAATAAACTTTTTGGTTACCTTGAGTTGGAGTCGGATTCTGAAGAGCATTAGTATTCGGTAACATGTGAGTGGTGGCCCTAGTGTCTGCTGTCCAATCGGGAACCGTGGCGTTTAAATTGCACTGAGCATGGAATGCACTAGCCAATTGTTCCGAAGTCGGAGAGGCAGATTAAGCATACGAGGCCAATTGAAACATTGGGCCGCAGAATGGCCGGATTTATAGCATAGCTGACACTTGGGTATACGATTTTGGCGTCCAAAGTTCTTATGAAACCCTCTTTTGTTGTTAAATCCCTGGCGATTGGGCCTAAAATTACCCGAATTGGGCCTGTTGGGCCGATAAGATGTAGGCTGCCTAGGATTCGAGTTTTGGGCAGTGAAACTTAATGCGACAGCGACAACAAGAGAATCAATATTGCCATGCAAATTTTTAAGAAACATCTCATGGCTTTCAGCACTAGCAAGAAGATCAATGCAAGATGGGATAGGACGTACGGTACCGATCGAGTGGAAGTTGAAAAGCTTTCGAAGGATGCACTGAGACCACATAGAAACCAATGCATTTGATCCATCGCATCAACGGGATGACCAATGGCATTGAGTTGATCAGATATAGCTTTGAAGGCCCATCCAAAGTCCGCAACCGGTTTGTTACCTTTCTTAAGAGCGCGAAGATTATCGCGTAAATTTTGAACCCGTTCGACCCAAGTATTGCAAAAGGCTGCTTCAAGGGCCAGCCAAATATCACGCCCAGCCAAATCGTAACAGAAAGGCTTCCTCAGTCAGTGAGGAATTCAAAATTATAATTGTCTGCTGCTCGTTTCTGACCCAAGAGGCATATTCAAGGTTCTGTACCTGTTTATCTCCTGATGAAATTGTAGGAGAAGACGGATTAATTGAACCATCAATATGAGGTAACAGCTGCTGATAAGAAAATATCGGTTCCATCTGAGTTTTCCAGCTTATGTAATTTGTGGGTGATAGCTTAATGGCAATCATCGGTGCAAGACCCGACATTAACGGATTGGAAGAAGAGGAAGCCATGGAGAATAGAGGGCGGACAGGAAGAAGAGAAGGAAGAGGGGCGATGGCAGAAAAGAAGAAAATGAGAAAGAAAGATGCAGGAAGATGATAGGTGAGGAAGAAAGAGGGGTGGGGGAGCAAAGGGTCTTGGAAACTCAACCAATTAAGGGAATGGCTGATACCATGTATGAATGTGAAAAGATGAATTTCATGGATTAAAAGAATAGAAAGCATACAACAAGACCCCTAATAATAAAGAAAAATACAATAAATATAAATACTATCTAACATCCTCAATCATCTAACATCAAAAGCATTAGCTTGCTCAAATACATCCAAAGCCAATTGGTTGAAGGACATCCGTCAGTACTTTCACGATCGATAATGTTAATGGTAAACGGATGCTTGCTCAAATACAACAAGACCCGCCCGGTAAGTTTCCTTTATCA
>BJCN01310521.1:0-11272 GCA_018326445.1 Flaveria brownii
ATTCCAATTTCAAAAGGACAAAGTGAATATTTGGCCTGATCCCAGGGTGTCTCACCGAATTATGAAGAAAGAACTACCAAAGAGATACAATGGCCAAGTGAAAAGGATTGTAGGTGAAGAGATCTCCTTGGCCATTGTAATATCACCCTGGGAGACTATAGAAGATTTCAAGAAAACCTATCATGCTAACCTCCCACCTCAAAAGATGTTGGAGAACAGGGTGGTCAAAAAGGGGTTAGTCTACAAGAGGTTTGAGAAACTTCAGAGAGATGAGCTCCAGTTGTTCTTAGAGGGTAATCACCCAGACGAATTCGCCTATAGGGCCATAACAACTATGGAGCTCAAAAATGGGAAACAGGCCAAATACATCTCTGAGCTCTATGGGCCTGAAGGATTCTTTGATGGTGAGGCTGAAGTGCTGACCAAGGAGGAACAAGTGAAGTTTTTAGTGGCCTACACCAGGGAATCCTACAGGCTCATAGTTGGGAAGTAGGTCTCATGGATGGGACAACAGCTCTGTGTCCAATTCCCCAAAACAGAACTCCCATCCATACTTAGCCAATCAAATTTTAGAGACCTCTTCCCAGGCCAATGCTTATCAGGGTCAACTTCTGATCTGATCCAGAAGGAAATAGACCCAACATTTCTGCCAACAATAAGTGGGACACCAAATAACTTAGAGGTTTTGGCTGCATTGGTTCAGGGGGAGTTTTTTTTTTGGGTTTAGGGTTTAGGGTTTAGGGTTTAGGGTTTAGGGTTTAGGGGAATGAAGAATAAGAGTTTCCAGAGAATTCTGGAGAGATTTTTCTTGTATTTCTTCTTGGACTTGTGGGAATCTGCCAATAGAACAATCATCACCCATCACTTGAATTAGCATGTATGATCCTTTCAGGGTCCAACACTTTGGAAACATCTCCATCAACTCTTTTCTTTTCTCATGAGTTCTCTTCACTAACTCCATAGATTTTATCTCTTGTGTTTTTAAAATTTCTGTTCTTTTAGTGATCTTAAGATATTAATGACTACCTGTATCAAGTACTATCATTCTGTTATTTTTCTTCTCAATCTCTTGAAAACTTCTGACTAAATTCTTTAGAGAAGTTCCTTGCAATATGTTCAATCTTTTTCATCATTAGATTTTTGATTGTAACCACAACTTCAATAAAGTGATACTCATATCATCTGGATTAGGATGGGTGTAACTCTGAAGTTGGAATATCATCAACATTTATTCTTTCATTCATTCAAGTCTGTTCATCATGCTCTAAACAAATTTCATTTGGATCAACAGGAGTAGTGGACTCAGCTAACAAGCACTTTTCATATTCTTCATTTATCTGAGATACAGTAAGACCATCTAAGAAGACATGGTTGTACTTCTTGTTTACCATATAATTGTATCTATCATCACAGTCTATTTGTATGTCTTCTTGAAAATCTCTAATTGGAGAGTCAACAATATCATGAATATCTTCATCTTCTAAAACCTCATCATACCAAGCATCAGGAAAATCAGAATCTAAATCATCTCAAGCTTCAATTTGCCTTTGGGCATCATTTTCATCAACATTTAGTGATTCATCCATAGATTTCTGCATCTTTGACATTGGTTCAGAAGATGATTCGATCATAGTTTCATCAATTTTCTTTTTTCAATATCAACTTCTGATATCCGTTGAACCATACTATCTTGAACTTCAGGTTCTATTTCTTTCTCTGATGGTAGAACATCAGGTTCTTTGGATTGATCTTTCAAGCTTTCTTTCAGCTTCTCACATTCATCATCTAACAATTTCAATTTCTCCTCAAGTTCAATCATCATCAGATCTTTCTTTAAAGATTCAGCTTTCAACATTTCATTTTCTTCTCTCAACTTCTTAATTATCTCATCTTGTTCCTTGTTAATTTCCTTCAAGCAATCAATAAGTTCATCATCGTTCAACTCTTCAGTTTGAATAGACACATTTTATGTTGTTTTGAGTTGAGACTCTTTAAAAATAACCATTTCTTGAGTATCATGAATTGGAGATTCAACAACAGGTGAAGCACTTTGAATAATTGGCTCAGACATAATTACATCAGTGTAATCAAATTCAAAGTTCTGTTGTTAGTCAAATATTTCATCCACATTTTCATCTATTTCATCAACAACATTAACATCTTCATTTACATTATTCATCTCATCATTAACTTCCTCTTCATTAATATTTTCATTCATGTGATATGATTATGTTTCTTCACTATCTACTTGTTTCTCTAGTTCATTTACATTTTCACCACCATCATTATCATCATCATCACTACTAGATGAACTTTCTTTATTGTCATGTTCATCTACATCATCATCATCATTTTCTTCATCTTCAGAATCAGACACATCCTAATGAATATCTTCAGTTAGATCATTAGGATCAATAGGAGCATCCTTAGTTAAATGAAAATGATCTTCATTGATGTTTACTTCATCTCTTGCCACATTCCTTATATAATTAAAAACAGGTACATTTTGAGCACCAGTGGTCAAAGCAAGTCTCTTGTACACAGTTTCTGTCATATGTTGAAGCTCAAAACTTTCACCACCGACTTCATAAGCATGAAAATCAGGGTTTTCTTCATTGATAATCATCTGGACAAATCTTGGATACATCAAATACTTGTTCCTCTTTCCTTTCTACAGATTATACACAAATCCATTTAAAATCCATTTAGCCATTTTAAATCTTTTATTTGAGGCTATGCTACAATTAAAGATGCTATATCAACTGGAAATGAATTCCATCCAACAATTCTCTTTGACATACAATGTTGGAAGATGTAGCATAACAATTTCCAGTAATTGTAAACTCTAGCTCTAAAGAATTGCTTTTTGGGGAAGTTATCAGGATGACCCATAGCAATGAATGTCTCTTTACATTCATTGAAAGAAAACTCAGCTAAATCTTGTGGACCATTATTTCCCAAACTCATAGCATCTCTTATTGTATGTTTAGAAACTTCAATCATTCTCTGATCAGTAATGAATCCTCTCAACACTTTTCTCCCTTCTTCATCTCTATCAATCTCAGCTGTTCTCCAGAATTTCTTTATCAATCTAGCATGTATAGCTGGTCTAGCACACATAGCATAAACATATCTTGTCCTTAATAAGAATCTAATCATTTCTGTATAACCAACCGCATCACGAACATCTTCATTTAAGAAAGCTGCTACATTATGCTTTGGCTCAAAGTTTAAATCTATCATCTATGGACACAAGACAAACAATAAGTATACATGAATAACAATGATTTAATTCTTATTATGGATTATCAAATTACTTAGTAATTTTTAAATTTTTAAAACTAGATCAATTTCACGTAAAAAGTTTCTAAGTGTTGAGCACACTCTCCTATAAGCAAAATACCTTCAAATTCAAGTTTAAAATATTTAAAGAATACTAAATATTAACAATCTTTTATAAAATTAGTTGATTATGTGAATTTTGATGATTTACAGTTAAAAATTCAAATTGACTTTTAAGTTCTTGTTCATGTGAGTTGACTGATGAACACCAAATCATCAAGAACAAAATATTATGAAATCATGTTTTCGTTTATCCCAATCTGATTGAAATTGTGTATTAACAACACATTAATGTTCAATTTTAAAGATTGATAAACATTTAAGTCTCAAATTTTGAATTTCATCAATTCTTAGGGTTCGAACGCTAGAATAACTCTCGAACGCCTGATCAAATGATCTAATCATGTTCTGAAATTTGTTGTTATAAGATCAATATGATGTTTAAAAAAATGATTTTACCTATTTATCATAAAGATTAACAGGAAATCAATCAATACTAAGATTATGAAATGAGTCAGATGTGAATGTGAGCAACAGAGAGTTTTGAGTGTAAATGTAAAAAGAAGAATTCTACAAAGTGTTGAATATATATAAATGTAAAACCTCTTAGGCACATGACCACTGTGAAGGCATATTGGCACTGTTGAGACGCATGAGACTTAGACACATGAGCATACTTGGTCACATTTTCTTAGAAAAACCTTAGACGCATGAGCACTGTTCAGGCGAATGAGCACTGTTCAGGCATATGGGCACTGTTCAGGCGCATGACCTAGATAGAAACGCCTAAGACTAGGTCAATTTCATGAACCCTCATTCCACATAAGAACTGTTTAGGCACATGATCCTCTCAAGTATTCACACTTGGAATATTTTCAACATTAGAAAGTCTGGTATTGTTTAGGCATATGAGATTGACTTGAAACGCCCAACACTTAACCCTTTTTTAGACACATGACAACTATTCAGGCGCATGAGATTGAACCAAATGCCCAAAACTTGTACAAATTTCTGAAATTTTATCATACTCCTGAAATTGACTTTTTGACACTGTTCAGGTGTATAAGAAACTTTCCATACGTCTAACAATTAAAAATTTTTCACAAATTTCATCCACACACTATTTATGCACATGAACACTATTCATCATAAATTTTCACACTTAGTCAATTTTTTATTATCAACCATCATACATTATCAAATGTCAAATGATCAATTTTAATTACCAATCAAGCAAAATTTTAAATTTTTTATTTTTAGAAAATTTCCCGTCATCATTTTAGTCTCTATTTTGAAATTTAAAAAAATACAAATGATCACATTTGATAGCAAGAAGCTTTTCCACTTGTTCTGAAATCTATTTAGTCTCATGTTTTCATCATATTATAAATATATATGCTTGTCAATATTTAGCTTCATACTTTTAATCCAAACATTTTATTTTGATAATTTTTTTTACTCCCCCTGAACTTTTAAGGACAAACTTAGAAGTTTATTTATGTTGCAAGTAGAGTAAACCAATCATTATCAACATGCCTGCACAAAGAAAATCATGCAAAAGTAAAAATAAAGCAGAATAAAAGTCTACTATATACATATTGAATCATATATATGCAGTGAGATCATATCAGTTAAGATCAGCACATTAAAATAAAATAAATTCTTGATAGTCATAGACAGTGATTAAATCCTAATCAAGTGTGTTCCAGGTCAGTGATCTAACAACAAAGGAGACATGAGATCTAGGACAAACAATGAGTGTTTTTGGCAAAAGTATCAGCACATTTACTTTTTCAATTCTTGGATTGATTAAGGTTTGATTAGATATGACATTATGTTACCCACACTTAGACTTAGAGAGATCAACCATCATCAAGATATGCAAGAAAGCACTTCTTCTCAACTTATTAACCTAACATATACTTATAACCTGATCTCACATTTATGATAAGAAGAGAATTATCATGGATGAACCATTTGATAATCTCTAAACCATCCATTTGAATGTATTATGCACATTGTGCAGGATCGATATTGGTCTCTCAACACATAGTGTTTCTCACAAACTATTAAAAATCACTCGTTTGATGAATGCAGAATCCAGAACTCGGTAGATAATAATATAATAAGTAAAGAACACAAGAAGTGTTTTTTCAAGATACTTGTGTATATTATCTCTCAACTAAGTATTACAAGACTCATGCAGAAGCATGGATACTAAGTTACAATGAGCGACTATATATACTACTATCTACAGCTTGTTATACGTAGATAACAAATACTACATTGCTAGAGGTAGGGTATCTTAGATAAAGTATTATCTAAGATAAGGCAGTCATGACAGGTTCATGACTTAGCTTTTGGTCACCAACTAAAGGTGGCAGCTGTACTAGCTAAGGAATGGTGAACAGTAGACAAAAGTAAGGTCAACCACATGGACATGGAAGGCATCTTGCAGAGAATCAGAGTAGGCAATAAGTGTCAGTCAGAACATGCTTTGTCCACTGATTCATACTGTGATTCTTCCGAAGGTAAAATGGCTTCAGAAGAATAAGTTCTTCCGAACCATTTTATCCTTCGGAAGACACAGCTTCTTCCGAGGCTTTGTCTTCGAAAGACTTTGTCTTCATTCTTCTAAGTGTTTTACTTCAGAAGGAGATCTTATAAGTCTTAGAAGACTGAGTTCATCCTTTGAAAGCTCTTCGGAAGATTACCATAGAAGTTTCGGAAGTTGTAGCATTTCCTTCGGAAGCTGCAGCATTGCCTTCGGAAGACTTCTCTTAGTTTGTATAGATTTCTTCTAAGTGTTGTCTTGGTCGCATCAGCGTCATTAGATCCACCAAACTCCCCCTAGGCTGATGCTACCAAAACTACACTTCCTTCTTCAACTTTTAACTCCTCTTCAGTTCTTGCCTTTTGTTTAATTCGGAAAGATGAAGGTTGTCAATAAACCTTCTGATGTGAGCAGCTATCATGGAGTTAGAGAGATTGTTGAATGGTCTCTCTGCTAGCTCAGTAACATCAAATCTACTTAAGTGTAGCAAAGAAGAGGCATTGAACCTGTTTACCTCTCCATTCTCCCTCTCGACAACGAAGTTGTGAGAAGGTTCATCAAACCTCCATTGGATTATTTTGTTCCTAGGAATGAGGGGAAAGTTTGGCAGTCTATCCCTATTCCTAGTGTCCAGCAGGCTAACCAATTTTCTTCTTAGCCTTTTCTCTTCTTCATTTAATGAGTCAGAGCTTAAGGCTAGAAGAATGAGTGATTGGTGTAGAGTTTCTCGGGGTAGATCTAGGAAGGCATTTCTTGTGAGAGTGCTTGAGGATCCGTCAATGTATTGTAATGTGATAAACCCTTCCTCATAAGAGATGCTACTCACTTTTGAGCAGCTGTTGAGTCTCCTTTTTATCTCCCCAATTTCTTCTAAGGTTAGAGTTTTGGATGGTTCAGAGGATGATTTTGGTATTGATTGGGTTTTGGGTTGTATGTTTGAGGTTGTAGGATATGTAGTGATGGTGGTTGTTGAGAGGCAGGGGAAGGTGGTAGTGGTAGTGTGGATGGTGTGGGTTTAGGGGTATATGGTTCAGTGATGGGTTTGGTTTTGATGGGAAAGAGAAGGGTATAGGCTCAGTGATGATTTCAGTTTTTATGGGTAGTGGTTTGGGTTCTGGTTTGGGTTTCATCCTATGTATCTCCTGAGATACCTCCTTCATTCTTCCTAAGCGAATGTTAGCTTTGATATCACTGACATGTCGCTGTAGGGTCTTCTCTGACATTGGCCCAACTTGCCTGCCAGTGAAGCCATGTGCCCTTAGATAAGCCTTCATCTAGGCTTTATCTCCTACTTTCTTGGCAGCTGCAAGCTTTGCCTCTTCCTCTTTCTTCTTTCTCTCCTTTATTTCCTCCTTGGCAGCTTTCTTTCTTTCCTTACTAATTTGATCGTGCTCTCTGTTGACAAGAAGCAGAATCATCTCATTCTCATGAGGACTTAGTTCCTCCTGAGAGTAACCTCTTGAGCACGGGAAGGCTATCCTCTTCTTCCTTTTCTTCAACTCAACTTCTTCTTTCATCTCTCTTGCCTTCTCCTCTTTAGCCCTCCTTGCTGCATCCTCCTTTTCTTTTTGCTGCAAGGTTGCCTCTTCCAATTTGATAAGCTCATCAAGTGGGAGTAGTTGCATTTCTTCATTTGCTACTCCCATGCTGATGAGTCTATCAATTACCTCCAACCTCTTCTTTTCATTGATAGACCCCTAAGATGTTATTGTTGCTTAGCTGCTTGTAGCCAAAAACTTTTCAGTAGGGAGTCTACCCTTTCTTCTCAATTAGTTTAACCTCTCATCCTCACGAAGTTCCTCATCAGTCATCTTCCTCTTACCTTTGTAATCATAAGGAGATACTTCCTTTGGTGATTCTGGTTTTGAGGGTTGAGGATGAGAGGATTGAGGATGAGTTTTAGAAGTTTGTGGTTAATCTTGAGGTATTTGTGGAAGGATAGAAGTTGTAAGGAAGTCCTCACTATTCACCTCAGAGGCTAGATTAAGAATGGCCTCTGTGAGAATCAGTTCATCAGACAGAGATGATAGTTCAACAATTACTTCCGCAGCTAAAATTTCTTCTTCGGAAGAAAATGATGTTGCGCCATTTGTCCCAAATGAGGCAGTTGCTGGGCCATCAGTCCCTATTTCCCCTTTGAAGTGAATATCAGGTTCCATAGTGACCTTAAGTTGACCAACTTCCACCTGAGTGGTAGGTTGTGTACTGAGCCTTTGAAGCTCTTCTACTCTAGAGTAGGTTATGGAAACATCAGGGGATGGTTGTTCAAGTGAGGAGCTCATTAGAAACTGTGTGAAAAATTTATGAAGGATGATGAGCATCGTTGGATCCACTTGAAAACTCAAAGGAGGTGGTTGTGGGAAAATAGTGGATGATTGCTTTTGTGTAGGGTAAAGGGAGGATAAAGTTGTAAGAGTCAAAGATTGAGGTTCCTCAAAAATTTGAGGTTCCTCATGAGCTTGTTTCTATACATTCTACCCCTTTTTGGTAGCTTTATCTTGAGAAGTAGACGAGCTAGTGGAAGAACTTAAAGAAACTTGAGTTGGTACATGCCTGACACACTTCTCAAATTGTGTCTCCGCTAGTTTTGCCTTGAGATCTTTAATCTCAAGTTGCTGAGTGGCAGACCTGGTTTCTAAGATCATAACCTTGAATTCAAGGTCTGAGACCTAAGAGAGCAGGTACTCAATGGTGAGTTTCAGTCTTCCCTCATCTTCATGTGAACAATCACGGGGAGATGAGACAACATACCTAGTATGTACATCCTCATCACAAGTAGTGGTTTCTTGGCACCCTGTTCCTTTGCTCAAGTATATCTATTTCAGAGATGTAAATGGGTAGAGTTGTCATAGACTCAGTCTCATTAATGTTATCACTGTTCTGAGAGCTCAATGAGAGACTCTGAGTAGTGGCAGTTGAGCCTACATGAGTCCCCTGCACACCGATGGGACTCACCTCAGTTATAGGTTGCTGATGTGGGTCAGAGATCAGAGGTTTCCTTTGGCTCTATTGATCTAGAGATAGGTGTGATAGATCAACTTCATAGCTTTGAGGAAACATGAAATACTCATCAGTTTGAGTTAAAATGTCAGTGAAGGATACGGTAGGTATTCCTAATGACCCGTGACCTTGGTTAACATCTAATGACTCATAGTCAGTGATGTGGTTGTCCCTTTTTGGTTGCTCAGGAGAGTATTGTGACTCATCCTGAGGGCTTTAGGTTTGGGTGATGGGCTCATCAGGTTGAGACTCATGAGACTCTACACTGATATTGAGGTCAATTGGAGGGGAAGGTTGGACCTCAGGCTGAGTGGGAGCCCTGTGTTCCACTCTAGCCTTTTTGGGCTGAACATAGGGGGCTTGTTCAATCAGAGTAGATTGAACAAGGGTTCTCTTGGGATGTCTTTGGTAAAAGTATTTGATAGGTAAGGAGACCTTTTGAAGTGGAGTGGTGATTGCTGGTGTGGGTTCATCACCTGTTGGTTTAACAAGGATGTCACCAGGAGCCATGGGCTCAAGCATACCTAGAAGTAGAGGAGTGAACGTTCCAGTGAAATTGGTGAATATCTTCTTCAGGTCTAGTTCACAGTTGATGAAGTGCTGAATGAACCGAGGATACATGTGGAATGTATTCTTGAAGAGATTTCCCCTCAACTTATTCAGAACAAACCTAGAATAGTTGAATCTCAGACCTTTGACCAACCCATGAACTAAATAGCCTAGTTCATAGGGGATTTAATGCCAACCGCCTGATTTGTTAGACAGACTATGAAGGACAATGTGTAGTAAGTACTTCTAGTTATAGGAGAAGTTGAATTTGTAGACAGTAGACTTACTGACATCACCTCCATATCCCTTTTGAACATAGGTGTCTTCTAAATCAGGTCTTGGGAATTCAGTTGGAGCTCCAGCATCATGAAGCTCCAAATGTTCCCTGATAGTGGTTTCACTCACCACTATCTCTTGTCCACAGACTCTCGAACGAATTACCCTTTCATTGTTGATGACTTCATTTTGACAATTTGTCCAGAAATCAGACATATGGTTAGAGTAGATGGTAGGGTTTATTGTGAGAATGGGAAGGTATATGGATTGTGTGAGGAACTGGATGATTTGAGTAAAGTCAATATCCGCAGATGAATCAAGGATAACAACTTGGTTATGTTGCGGGTTTAGAGCCATTGTTTTGGAATTTTGAGAAGAATGTGATTCAATCTTGAAGATTATAGTAAAAATAGGAGGCTAGGGTTTTGACAGTGGTAAAGAAAGTATAAAAGAGAGTTGGAGTCCTTTAAATATGGAGTAAAAGATCAAACCGATAAGGTGAAATGACACTATGCGGCTTGATTTGACAGAGGCGGTAAGGATGTTTTATTCAAAATACTCCAACAATCTTTCACAAAATCTTACGTTTTGCAGAGTGGGACCCAAATCTTTCCGTTACAATTTTAAAGTATTCTTCCGACAATATCTGCTTCCGGGTGTACTTTAAGGTTTCTCTCTCAGGATGATCTTCCGAAGCCAATTTTGCTTCCGAAGCAAAATCTGTCATAAAGACTATTTTGCTTCCGAAGGGAAAATGTGGTTTCGTAGAAGTAGAAAGTTTCCTTCGGAAGAAGGTTGATCTATAATCAAGTTTTCTTCCGAAGCATAATTCTTTATCTGGAAGATTTGTCTGGATTAGAGGAATTTTCCTTCGGAAGAAGATTAAGACTATCTTCCGAGGGTAAATTTCTCTTCGGAAGAGTTTATATTTCAAAAATTTTGAAGACATACCTTTTGTAATAGGGCTTAATTTGTAAATAGACACATTTGACTTAACATTTTGTATGAAATCATTAGTCAAGATTTATCATCCCAATAGCTATAATTAAGTACTTAAATCTTTGTTCATCAAAAGCTTTGGTGAACAAATCAGCATATTGTTCATTTGAGTCAACTTTGATCAATTTGATCAGATTTTTCTTATTAATATCTCTAATGAAATGATACCTGATGTCGATCTGTTTTGTCTTAGAGTGCTTGACTGGATTTTTAGTGATTGAGATACCACTCTTGCTATCTATGTGAATGGGAGTCTCCATGAAGTTGATGCCATAGTCTAACATCTAGTTTTGAATCCATAGCAGTTGAGCACAACAACTAGCTGCAGCAATGTATTCAGCCTCAGTAGTTGATGTAGAGACACATGATTGCTTCTTACATGGCCAAGAGATGATCCTTCCACCAAGAAATTGATATCCTCCTGATGTGGATTTCTTGTTGATGTTACAACCACCATAATCACTGTCAGTATAACCATACAGGTTGAAGTCTTTGTTCTTAGGATACCAAAGGCCTAGTTTAGGAGCTCCTTTGAGGTATCTAAGTATCCTT
>BJCN01310522.1:0-12038 GCA_018326445.1 Flaveria brownii
CAAGCCTCCCCCCGCCCAATTACACCCACACTCTCCAAAGTGTTTAAAAACTTTCTACACTCTAAGACAAGAGAACTAGAAAAGAAAGAAAGAACCAAACACTTCAAGTGTATTTTGGTTGGGGCACTTTGAAACCAAAGCCTTGGACTTCTTTTATAAGCTTGGAGTCCTCATAAGCTTTCATCCTTGCACCAATGTGGGATGGGAACATTTTCATATAGCCAAAAATCCTAATACTTTGCACATTATTAATTATTAAAATTCAAAGAAATGAATAATATGTGTTTGTGGGAGGCACAACCCATTTTGATCCATACCAACCTGCCCAGCCAGCCAAATTTGCCCCCTGTAGTGCAGATCCATTTGAAGAGGCGGACCTACCTTTAAATCTTGAGTTCCACCTTTGTTCTGGGTGTAGCGAAAGTACATATCACATGGCATAAACACTTGTTCAAGTAAAGTCCCAGTTCGCTTTACTTTAGGGGAGGTTTTACGTATCTTTGTTAGCCACTGGACCCCAGCCCCAGGGTCAACATCAGTTGGAGCCACATGAGCCTGCACGTGCTCCAACATGACTGACACCTCTGACCGGTTCCATATCAGTTCAGGTTGCTTTTCAGAATTATCATCCCCACCATTACTAGCTGCTTGTTCAATCACCTCTATGCCAACATTAACAACTTTATGAAATGAGCGAGATAAAACTCGGCCACTGGCAGCAGCAAGCAAAAATCTACCCTGTTCACCATAAGATACTGATCCTTTAGCATACAAATACTTTTATAGAAATTCTTTTCAAATTGCTAGGCATTCTACTTTAAAAAATTCAATTAAAAAACTAAAGGACTCACATTGGCCTCTTCCGAGTGAAGATTGAATTGTGGTTCAATAACATTTACCATGAAATTACAAGTGCCCTCCTCATCCTCCTCAGAACCATCAACATTCACATGTTTTGCTATCAAAAGAATACTGAAACCCTTTAGACACGGAGTGATGTTCTATAAACCAAAACCCAAAATAGGATTACATTAGGGGTGGCATTTTCGACCCATTTATGATTGGCAATAGTCCATTTCCTTCCATACAACCTCCTAAATTATTAACATTTAGAAATTTATAATACTTCTATACTGGTTTTGTAATTAAAAAAGCAAACTAACTATTAATATTATTTTAAACAAATAAATGTTTAATTGCGAACAACCATCGGTTTTGACCCGTATTAAAAACGACCAGCTTGAACTGTTACCCGAACCAGCCCATTTTGTCACATCTAGCCGTGTCAATAGATGCTCTTTCCACAAAAACTTTAAGGTGGCCTTCCACTTACCAAAATCATCAAATGTTTGATCTACTTTGTTACGATTTGGAGACTGATCTGATTTTGATGCTTCCTTTTGATTTAAAGGACTTGCTATTTGACCAGTAGAAGGCGTCTGTGAGACATCTTCTTGAGTGGGTTGACTATTGTTTTGACCCTGGGTCTCCTCAAGAAGTTTCCTCTGGGCATATTGACGAGAAGGAGAGGGTTTTGGTGGTGCACACGCTTTACCCAACTCACCACCCCATGACAAAATACCGTTTCTGTTTTCAATAGTCCAAAGTAGCTTTAATCCATAAACAAAAACCCGCTGACAATTATCAGCTATTACCACATTATATCCATCATCATCACTCAGGTCTGATCTTTCCCGTTCATCATTATCATCTTCATATGATGCAGGTGTCACAAATTTCATTTCAATACTTTTCTTGCAAGCTTCTTGCCATGCTAATAATCTAGAACAATCTGCCTTAGGGGATTGTTTTCTGATAATAAAATAATCAGATGACAATATAAACCCATCATCCCGATGTCTATCCGTGGTTCCGGTTGCATTACCATAATTATCATTAACAGCTCCATCTTGTGAGGACTTTTTAGATGTTTGAACTTTAATAACACATGTGGGATCGTCTTTATTTAGAAATACCTTAGGCATATAAAGATCAACACCCTGGTAAACAATAACAAGAAGATCACGTGGGCTATCAAACGTGAACTTTTGCTTTCCACGACCTAAATACATCTCGGATTTTATCTTTGACATTTTAAAAGTCAATCCTTTAGCTGGATCACTTTCATCTAGCGACACATGCCTTATAACGGTTGGAGTTGAATCAACACGAAGCATGAATTCGGTCATCACTTTGTCCAATGACAGGTTGCCAGATCTCGGGACTCTCGGGATACCAAAACGAGGGTAGCGAGAGAAAAAACGTAACTTTACAGGAGGAAGGTAATTTAAGTTAATGAACTTTATAAGCCAAACAACATCATGAGGAGCAAGATTTATTGTTGGTGAATCAAATGAATCAGTTGTTGAACTAGTAGAAGGTCTAAGGGCCAAATTTAACCTCATGGACAGTGAAGTAGATCTAAAAGGATCATATATAAATTCACGAGCAACACCTTCAGACGGAAGTGCAAATAAAAAATGGTTAAGAGGGGTACCAGAATCACATCCCCAGTCCATTGCAACTTCAAGAATAAGAGTCGGGGCAACTAAGAAAGCGCACCGTTCACCAGCTGGCGGTTTGGTAGTTGAATTCCTAAACAAATTCTCTAAACTACTTGTAAATATCTTCAACTCTTTTGCAGAAACATAAATACGCCCATCTGACTGTTGGATTTCCATGTATCCAGAAGACATTTGAAATTTATCAGACTTTTCATATGGATCAGTTGTAGCAAGAATATTAAATAATGTTTCAGAGAAAGATAAAGTTGTGTTTCCATGAATGTAATTTCTCATTTCGTCCCACCATGGCAAGCTTTTTTCTTTCTTTTGGGGTATTATGAAAGGATTAGGATTTCTAACACTTAAATTGGCCCTACGTAAAGCCACTGTGAAGGCATAGCTCAAATCAGCTAAAGGTGGTTCAAAGCCCACACCAAAGGATACCTCACCTTTCTCAAAATGTAATGGTAAATCCAGAAACGTTTTCATCGGTGGAGTTGTGCCACTAACAGAACGGTACATTTCCACTTTCCTCCATTTACCAATATAAACTTCATGCAGAGTTTGGGGCTGAAAAGGTGTTGCCTGCAAATACGAATCAGTAAGAACTTTAATTCTTAAATACATGCTCTAGTTCTGGCCCTGCATGCAGAGATTATGAAAACAATCTGTTCACATATTTATAACTTAAAAACATATAATTCCAGTACAAAATTATTATTATCGACAATTATCAATATTAAATTAGTTCAAGACTTTTAAATTGTTTGTCTTGATAGTAGCACATTGCAAGGAACCATACCCGGGATGGAAACAGATAATTCCTGTTTACCAGCTTGATGGAGTGTTAAACATCATTTTATTTGTAGCATTGTAAGTATGAAGAAGTAGCATTTTGGTTTACATTTCCTTAAAAGCATTTCTCAACAGTCATATGCACAAAACTAACTAATAGTGTTTTGTGTCGACTTGGCCTGACCCATACTGAAAAATACATGTTTTCACCTGAATATATTCGGGGTAGTCACCCACCCGCCAATTTTGCAATCTACATAAGAAACTGAACAATGTAGCAAAAGGATAAAGAGGCAGTTTATTTTGACCTGTTGAGCTAGCACAAGCCGACCTTCACATTTACCAGAAGTTGCAGCAAGAAGGGGACATGAATAGTCTCTTAACTGAACAACAAGAGATCCAGCCTGCAAAATTAGGTTACATCCATAAACGCGAGCAAATGGAATGTTACATTCACGAGCAACCGGATCAAGTTTCTGTACAACTTCTATCATTCCCGCCTCACCACCTTCAATTGCTGTCAACGTTACATCAAGAGATGTACCAATAATTGAGAAAAGAGACGTTCTTGATGCACTAAACTTAAACCCTGACTCAAATCCTGAACGACATGCACCTGATCCTTCTGAAATCACAAGATTTTGACACGCTTCGTAATAAGACCGAAATGATTTCTTATAAAGTTCGTCCTTCTGTTTTTCAATAGTTGATGCATCATACACACAAGTCTTATCTTGGCCATCAGTTTGCGATTTTTCATCATGATTAGGCTCTACGGTATCAGCAACCGCAGGAGATCCCTTTAATAAATTATCTAGAAAGTTTAATCTAACAGCCATTTCATGAGCATCCTTCCTCCTTAAATGATAGTGTTCATCAAGCCACCCTTGTAAGGGTTCTTCCTCAATTTCAGCAGTTAATTTTCGTACATAGAATTTCACTCGACCAAGTTTTGAAGAGCTTGGTTTTTTGGGTTTTGTGTTTGCACCCGAACTCTCGCTTTCTTTCTTAAAAGGAAATATGATTTTCTTTTTAGCAGCAGCAACAAGCTTTAAAGCTCGGATCATTTCCTCAACAGAATCATCAATAGCACGTAGTTGCAGCCTAAACGGCAAGCAAATATGCATATCAAGACCTTGAATCACATAATCCCATTTGACAGCAGGCTCAGAGCCACTTGGGATTCGAGAAAGTTGCATTCGACCACTTCTGAAAACTCTTACAGAATTGAAACTGAACATTAATCCCTCCAAAAGTACACCAATTCGTGCATTTTCAGAAAAAATGGACTGGACCTGAATCATGGTCTCGACACCATCTCCAGCTTCAGCAGTTACAGTAAGCATCTCCACATCAATAGCAAAAAGCGATTCTTTCTTCTTTTGATTCTTTTCCACTGCATCCTTCGAAGGTTCTTTCTTGATTTCATGATCCTTTGTGAGTTCTTGTTCTTGAAGCTTATGATTGTGCACAAGTAGCTTCAACCGTAACCCCAATTCAACTAATGCTAAATGAACATCTGGCTCCCACCTTGCGGTAATAGTTGTCGCACTGAAAAGAGAACAAATGGCCACCTCTTTGAGCCCACTAGCTCGTTTCACAAACTTTGCTTTCTGCATGTCAAACAATGCCACCTTTGTGCTACACGTGTCATCTTTTGTAATCTCCCAGTATGCTGACGTGATTCTTTCAAGATCCACCTGGGTCGACTGTTTTTCTTTGTTCAAACACAAATTCAATTGGATGATCTCTAATCCGATCGAACATTTTACCGTTTTGTATTCATCAGAAGCAGTGGATGCTACTTTTGCAGAACGTAGAGTTCCATCAGGTAATTCAGAAATAAGAACACGACCACCTTGCGACCCATAATTTACACGTTTGGGATCGTCGACAATTTCATTATCCAAACTTACATCACCACATAGATTTACAGCACACCGTTGGAGATTGAATTTTACTAATTGGACCCCTTTTCCCGATGATTTAACTGCAGGGGTTGCTTCACTTTGTGTAGATGATGATGATGATTTAACAGGTGGAGAAGATGATGATGGGTTTTTCAAGAATGACTTGAACCATAAAGCGGTAGATGCTAAGGACAATACACGTGAGAATGTTAAGCACATACCAATACCGATTACATCAACGGATAGTATTGATTTTAGGTTGGAACCATCTTGTTGAACTGTATCCAATTCTTTTTTGCCTAATTCGAGAATAATCTTGGATATGTGCAACACTGCATCCGTGTTTATTTCCACGACGAAGAACGTTGTGTTCAAAGGTTCTTGAAATTCATCAGCCATTTGCAGACTTAAATCACCCAGTTCGAAGTGAACTACAGTGCCTGTATTAGATGTGTTGTTGGCGAAGACATGTAATGATTGCAGGCAACCCTGTCAATAATGTGAACTTAATATTATTGATAAAATAATATGGGTGTTTACGGTTCGACCGGTTTGCACTAGAATTCTCGAATGGACCGCGAGCTATATTTTCAGGAACGAAAAACCAAACCGACTATAGGTTTCACTTGTTGGCAGTTTGACGATTTGAATTGTATCTTTTTAACTTTTTTCAAAATCATTAGTTTAGGATTAATTTTATACCATGATACGTTGATTAAGAAGGTTCATGATTTTTATCATATCCATGACTAGATATTTAAAAAATGAGAAGATATAGAATGGTTTCAAGTTCCAATCTGGACCAGATGGTTAAAACCTGCAAAAACCAAACTGTGAAAAGAACCATTTGAATCTCAAACTGACCAACTTGCTTCAATTTGATCTATTCGGTCGGTTTTAAAACATCCATAGAAAAGACACTTAAATCACTTTTGACCCTTTTGTTAACTGCTGTGCCTCACCTATCTAGAATATTAGTTTATATTAGACATATCAGTACTTTATTATGATAAGCGATAACCAGAGGATATTAGTTAAAAAGGTTGAAATAGCTCACTGTATTTCAAATTAAGGTTGGAATGAATCAAGGAACTCTTACATGATACAGCAGCAATCCCTCCATATTAACAAGTGCAATGGTTGTCTCCGGGGCTGAAAAGGTGCATGTCCACGTAATGACCTTAAATTCATCACTTGACTGAACCTTTACTGGATGGGCACTTCCTTCTTTTCGCACGCTCTTTTTCTTCTTTGGAGGGCGCAATTGCATCAACTGCTTTAATCTTCCCATAATTATGTTACATTGTGTGCCGCCAAGCTTAATATCAATTTCGGATTTTATAGGCGATGTAGGCTGCAAAGTAAAATTTAGTTTATAAATTGGCAAAACACAAATACATTCCGTAAACTTTTTAAGTGCCACCTTGAATATTTTAAAGAAAAAGAACATACTTAATAAGCGGCATTTAGAAAACTGACCTGTAATGGAACATAAACGAATGAAAGAACAGCAAGCTTCTGTAAATTAAGAATAGAACTTCTACCTTCTTTGAGAATCTACAATATTACAATGAAAAGAGAAGATTATGAATAATATTAATAGTATTAGAACAAAAGAGAATCTGGTATTCTGTACTTACATGAATCTCACTGAAATCTAATTGAAGATCAAGACGCGTGCTTTCTCCAACATCCTCAACAGACTGAGACTTTATGCTCTTGAATTGGACGGCTGTGATGTTGTTCTCCATTACAACACGGTGCTCTTTATGTACAAACTTTACATCTAACTTTGGCAAAGTGAGAGAAAGCTAAAAGAGAAACAGATACACACAGGGATACTATATCAACTATCATGAATAATCATGCTTAAAACTACTCTATTAAGCTTTAACAAAATCAGGTGAAAAGCACTCACCTTTTCAGGGAAGAAAAGAATGTGCTTTGTGATGGCTTCAAGTGTAGCTTGTTTCTTTTGTTGTTTTTTGGCAACAATCTCGGATTCAGTGGTAGCTTGTACAGGCTCATCAACATGAGTATCAGATGATTTCTTCTTTTTGGAAATCAGATCCTCATTTAAGTCTACACTAATTTCTCCCAAAGATACATCAATGTTTTTAACATTCACACCCATTTCCCTGCAAAATAAGGTAAATAATTAGAAAACCACTTAAGTATCAGAAAGAACAAGAGGGATGATTGAGTAAAAGAACAAGAGGAGCAACTGAAAACAAGGCCATTGACACCCATCACTTGATCAAGATCAGATAGACATCTTAAAATACTTTCACTACAGAGAAAAAGATGCGCACTTTTAGATCTTTTAACAACTGAGACCGTGTGTGCTATAAAAGAAATAAATAATAAAAGGCCATATATAATTCAAAGTTTATTTAAATGCTTTTAACTTCCTAAAGCACCTTGTTCAAAAAATTTAAATTATCTTTTAATAATGGTTTTCGAATCATAACTACACCATTTGACCTGCACTTAAGAACTACTCTTCTTTTGGGACCCAAATCCACTCTAAGCTGTTAGTCAGCTCATATGACCAGCCCAATTTGCCGCTTTTGTTACCCATCAAGCTTCCATATTGTTTAAACAATAGCCCCAAACACCAAAAATACTGAATCCTTTGATCCGCCTTAATAGGAAGTAGTAAGATACAAGACCATTTACTTTTAAGTGAACTGAAGTAGAACAACAAAACCAGCATAACAACTGAACCATAAATCTTAAAGAAAATGTACAGGATGAAATGACATACTGAGGATAGGAATGTAGAACTCTAAGACATGCATAACGGAAGAGTTAACACAAAATATTGGAGAAATAACTAGCTTATAGACATCCAAATACATATGGATGGTAAGTGAGTATTATATAAAATTCAGGGACAGTAAATATTCAGAAACCTGAAAAATATAGACAAAACAAACCTGTGAGAACCAAATTCAATCAAGAGACCAAATTCTTCACAAATAAAATGAGCGGAGGACTTCTCTATTGTGGTTGCATCACCAGTAACATGTGGTTCTCCCAGATGAATAAGAATAGGCAAAATTTGCAACTTTAAATACATTGAGGGTTTGGAACCTTGATCTTTAGACATATCAACCCCCAATTCTTTAATTTCAAGAGCAGCTTTTGGTGTCTGTCTCAAATGTAAGCAAAAGAAAATCAAATAGTAAATTGAAGCCGTTTTAAAATAAAAAGATAGCTATTTTCTGCAGAAGTGATTTCGGAGGCTTTGTGCTTTCAAAACACACTTTGTTTATATAAAAAATGACCCCATTCATAAGTAAATGGGTCAAAATTACGATCTCTAGTCCTTTTTGTCCAGCTGGTACAGAAAACAGTATCAGACTTCTAATCATGCTAACAAAAAATTCATTGTATTATGATTTAAAACAAAAATAAACATAATGAACAAGCAAACGCATTTCTAAAAGAAGCTAACCTTCACAACCAACTCTCTGGCAGAAAGAGACAGAAATCTTGCTATGTTTGCCACTGCCATCATCTTTCCTTTTCCTGGCTTAAAGCCTGAGCTCTTTTTGGGTTTCCGTGGTTTTGACTTTTTTGAACTTTTGTCAGAAATTCTTGTAACAACTTCTAAGTCATTAATCAGAAGCTGCAGTTTTGGATCCTTAGAAGTAGAATCAGATTCAGCTCCTAGTTTAGCCAAGGAATTCAGCAGGCAAAGTTTAATTTCACCAACCGAAACAGATTCAACAGCCCCCTGAAAATATCCAAGAATAACGTCAAGATGAACATGGTTTGATGCCCATGAGCTGATATCATATCATCATATCATGGTATACAGTTACAATCCAAGCTTTCTATCACCTAAATAATGACATGATACTTGAAATGCATAGAAGTAATTAATTTTAGAAGTTATAATGGGACTCACGTACTTATGTTACCATCCTAGATAAATATATGTTCTTCATAGCTTATAGCATGTGAATCATATATTGACGATTAATTTCAACAGTTAGCTCGTTCTCTTAATACCAAACATAAAAGCCTCCCAAAGAATAAGAAATTGAAGCCAAACGAATCACATATAAACATAGATCAAAAGAAACTGAGAGAAAAAGAGTAGTACCCTTTCAAACGTGATCCTAACATCCTTCAAGCGTCTGAATCCACAAAGTCTAAATCCCACAGATGCTTTCAGAACCCGGCTCAAAAACAAAGCCACTAACCTTGAAGCAAATCTGAAAAGATGTATAATGAGTCTTCTAATACTTGTGATTATATGTTTGATGATCATTTTGATTATGTAAGCATGATACTAAACAATTAGACACGAACCACACTCTGATGACAAATTAGTATCCACCGTCAACTATCATTAAGATACAATGCATCATTCTTGACAGCATGTAATTTATGTACCAACTCTGGTTCTCAGCTTGAACTCTTGCTTTTAAAGTTCAAAGAAACCCCTAATTCTCACTATTCATGTACCAATTACATAAAAAACCAAGTCCTCCAAGTGACATTAGTATAGTTAATCACTTAAAAACGTTAACATCACACTCAACTTCACAATTTGAAGTTTCCAATCCAATTAGCCAAAGTAACCAAAGTGACTTTAGGTAAACACTAAAAACATTATAAAAAATCAAAGTTTCTATTACTGAACTATCCTATCAATTTCAATTATCTAGTAAAAGCTCCCTATGCAACTCAAATTCAGTGACACGATCGATTACTTCTTGTTAACCCCAAATTTCAAGCAAAAACATGATCAATCCAATCACATGATCACTCCAAACGCCAAAAACACTGACGAACAAAACAAAACAAGCACAATTAATCAACACACTCACAATAACACGAGCCATAGCCCGAGTGACGCGAAGAGGAACGTGAACAGAAACTTGACCGGAGACATATTCCTCGATCCGATTTCCGTACAATTTCAACCAGTTTTTGACGAACAACAACACATTCACTCGATCATTTTCAGTTTTTCACGAATCTAAACATCAAATCGGAGGAAACAAATCAGAGAGCCCATGGTGATGATGATTGGTGAATCAAAATTGGAAGAAAATTGCGGTGAGGATGTGGAAGAGGTCAAAAACACAAACGTACGTAGGATTTGAAGGTGAAACAGAGAGAGAGATGAATGAATGATTGAATGATTGAATGATTGAATGTGTGGATCCGTTAAATGCTGAGAGATTGAAGAGTGTCATTTAAGAGCAAGATTTTTGCTATTCTTCTATCATCTTTACAACAAGCGCGGGAGAGGTTTCCTCAACACTCTTGACTATGGCTTTATGACAGTTATGGTCCCTAAAGTGTTATTTTGTTACAATTTATTTCCTTTGTTTGAGATTTTTTATGTTCAATTGGTTGCATATTCACCAACTATGTAGAGTTGTGTGGGTTCCTTTTTTTGGGGGTAAGGAAATTAAGTGGGGAGTATGGTTATTAATAACTTTCTTTAATAAGTTGTTATCAATATGGATTTAAATATTTTTCATGATAGGTGTGATTGTAATTGATATGAGTCTATTGATATAAGTTATATGTATATTTATTGATTGATTTTCTAGTGTTATTAAAAGATAGAATGTTAATAATGAATCCTGCATGTGTATATAAATTTGATTTGGTAGGATTTTGAATTGATAGATTGATTAGGTGAACCATAAAACATGTAAACTTAATTGAGAATTTTACGAACGACCTCAATGAAAGATCATCTTATTAGAAGCTATATAAGAAGATAGAAAAATAACAAATTATACAAGAGATTTTTAAGAAAAGGATGTGTAGCTTTGTTATTAGCACGTAGCAACAGTGCATCATCCGAACTAGTAAATACTCATTTGTAGTAACACATTGTTATGAATCATACATCCCCTCAAGTTAGAGGTGTACACCTCGAACATGGAAATCAAATCCATGTATTGATGACCGACAAGACTCTTTAGAGCATCACTAATAATGAAATTAAAAACCACTCAAAAACATGTATAGTCAACAGACACATCAGAAAACCACTTATTTTTCAAAAACTCCAAAAACTTTTCCGATAGTAAGACCTAAAAACACCAAAAAACATTGCCACATCGTCATCATCTTTGACATTTATTTTTAATTACCAATTTTATATTAATATAACATATAAATGAAATATTTATATGTCTTTTGTTAGACGGAAAATTTAAATATTTTTTTCTTAGAGGGAAATTTAAATACTTAAAACTTGAAATTAAAACATTTAAAATTTTAATTCTAAATATATTTCGTAAGATGGAAAATTCTAAATACCGAAAGTTATTCAACCATTACATAATTAAAAGTTACAATAACTAAATAATACATAACATAAATAATACAACAATTAAACTACCTGGATATCATACTTTACCCTAATTTTGTCATAGATTTTTTATGGAATATGGCTTGCTCAGATTTCATGTAGGTTGTATCCTTAAAAAGAATTTCTTGTTCACACAATGCAATCTTTTGCTCACGTAGTGCAATCTCTTGTTCATGGGCTTGAATATCTTTTCGCTTAATATCAACATAATCACGCATTTTGGATTCAATTTCATCGACTGTGGATTATCTCATTATTGTTAAATTTTAATGCATCCGATGACCACATTTATTTGTGACGAGTCATCTTTAGCTTTGCCTTTATACTTACCTTTAGCCAATGATTTAGCCTTCTTTGTCACACCCTCGCTGAGAGCAGAAACACGGGGATGTAACAAGACGGGATCGTCATAACACATTGTTAACAATAGAGATGCAATATATGTAATTGATGATAAAGCGTGTCATGATGACACCC
>BJCN01310524.1:0-12901 GCA_018326445.1 Flaveria brownii
TTCGTTCATTTACGTTCGTTTATGTTTGTTCATTTATGTTTGTTTATTTATATATATTAACATGTTAATAAAAGGGTATTAGGTGTTAACATTTGAAACATAAGTGTATTAAGTTATGCTATAAACTTATAAGTTTAGTGAGAATTTAATTTCCACTAATACACCTAAAAATTCCAAAATGATCATTTAAGGTTTTTTCTATTTAATTTTGTTTATTTATTATTGTTCATTTATGTTCATTTATTATTGTTCATTTGTGTTCGCTTATGTTCGGGAACTGTTCATTTAGTTTCTTAACGAACAAAATGAATGAACACGAACATTTTTATTTCTTAATGAACGAACATGAACAAAAAAACATGTTCGATAATGTTTTCGTGTTCGTGTTCGTGTTCGGTAAAAGTTAAATGAACGAACACGAACATGCTGATGTTCGTGTTCGTTCGGTTCATTTACAGGCTTAATTATTTTATATGTTGAATTAAACGTATCTAAGTGATTACCAATTACTGGTTTAAAATAAAGGATAATAGAGGACACCTACTTTATAGTTACTTTATTTATTATTTACTTTCAAAAGAATTGTTTCTCACATAATATATTATGATGATTAACTATAGATAATTTTATAATAGATATGATGTAGGTCAACAATAGTGTAGATTTAGATGAAATTAACAGAAGTAGAGTAATATGTAATCGTTAGAGAAAACATAACCTTTTTAGCTTTGTCTACTATCAAAATCAGCTAAAAATTGCTTTAGTATAAAAATTTTAGTATTTTACTAACATTCTTTACAATACGTTGAGTAAATCTGTCAAAAAAAAGTAAGTTAAACGTGAAAAGCTATACTGTTTTTTAATCAATTTATAACATGTTAGAACCTTTTTATAAAATATTATTTAAATAAAATAGATAAATACTTGGATGACCTAATAAAAATTATATTTAATTAAAAACAAACGTATACCATTATATCAAGTTGGACATGAACAATCTAACATTATGTGGGAGTTTGAGATTGTTTTTTTATAACCTAGACTAATTAACTTAACTTATTAATTTTTAAGAAGTTAATAAGTAAAAATAATAATGTTTGGCTATTTAAAAAGGATTTTTCAATTTGATTTTTTATATATGGTAAAAAAAGATTCTGAAAAGTAAGAAATGTATTACCAATTCACTCTTGAAAACGTATTTTAATCATTATACTCCTCTGCAACCTTTTATAAACTCCTCTCGTTTTTTAAAATAACATTTTTAGTCATTTGACAATGTTTTAGTTTATAAGGTAACTAACTTTAGTAAATTTATGTATTACACGGGTTGAATAAAAAATATTAAATAAAATAAAATTTTATTAATTATAAATCGGTATTCTAAAATAAGATATGATTAAAATATTTTTATAATAAAAAATAAATTTTTTATTTCAAAACAAACCGTTTTAGAAAACGTCATACTTAAAAACTTTATTATTATACCTCTCATTTTTAATTATTTTTTGTTTAAAAATTTTACTTTTTAAAAACACCTATTATAATATATTTTGTATTTTTAAAAAAGTTTGATATTCCAAAATATTTTCTAATTTTATAAAAAATATTTTCTTAGAAATAACATTAGTAAGACGGTCTCTTTCTTAAAAAACTATTTTAATCTAAAAAAATTAAATAATATTATTAGTAATTAATGTGATTATTAAATTGAAGAAAAACAAACAAACATACCCAGTATATCCCACTCAAGAGTAGGGTCTGGGAGGGGTAGTTGGTGACGAGTCTTTCCTCTATTTTGGGGAATAGAGAGACTGCTTTCAAAGAGAGAAACGAGAAAAAAATGGTGAGGATAAATATGATGTTGACATGTGCTCCTCGTAGATACTCTTTTATTAAAGCAGAGATATTCAAACAATTTTTTAAAAACTCATTTTATCAAAAATATTTTTCAATCAAATTAAACAATTCCAAACATGACCTATATTTTATGATTTACATAGTAGTTTTTGCTATACTTGTAATCACTTGTTAATATTTTTAGAACAAGGATTTACACACTTCTCTAATTAATATTTTTGGGCCTGAACCCTTGAACTTAATAAAAACATCACCGCCCCTATCATCAATTAATTTTAACTATAATTACTTAAACTTCAAACCATGTGAGACAATCGATAGTAGTGTTTAATGTGACATTAAATTTCATACTTATTTTGCCCACGTGTTATCAATGTTTTTAGACAATGATGTATCATTTTTTACTAATAAAAGCCTAAGGTCAAAGATTAGCATAAGAAGAAATTATATTTTTATTAATATTAAAATAATCTTCCATTTAGACCAGGCACAACTACTTTTTTAAGTATAAGAATTAAGAAGCAATCAATAAATAAATAGAACCCAGTTTACATCTATGTATGATATCCCACCTACTCTAGTTTGGGTAGGTACCAGTAGAATTTTAAAAATTTTCTTACAATATATAGAGTTGACAATAAATAACACGTTAATCTTTACAAAATAAGTATGATTAATGTTTCAAGATTAAACTTAATTACATTGCCACATGTATAATATACTAAGCTAAGATTAAAACAAAGTTCAACACAATACATGATATATAATTGTCAAGATTTTAAAGAGTGCTTAAAAATTCGAATATCAAATCATTAACGTTGCGTCCCGAGTTTATTTAACGAGAGGAAAGAAAGGAAACATTTTTTTTCATTTCTCTTCTTTTCTCTTATCTTCTTTTCTTTTATTTCTTTTCCTTTCTCCCCGTTTCCTTTCATTTTGGAATGATTGATTTTTGCCTTCATTTTCCTTCCATTTTCTTCCATTTCCCTCCTTAAGTAAACTCGGGAACATAAATTTCTAACAATCCTTCCATTAAAAAAAACTCTGGAACACAACTATTACTATTTTTTCTTTCCTTCCACTTCCTTTCTTTTCTCTCCTTAAATGAGACTCGGCAACACAGCGTAAATCAGGGGGCATTAAAAAAAGACACCAAGTCACCCATTACAAAATCAGGAGAATTCATATCCGGCACTTAAGCTTAGGCGTGAAAATTGGGGTGTGAAAGAGTAAAAAGTTGTATGTGATACAAAACGATAAAATTTAGGTTTAACTTAAACGAGTCGAATAACGTCAAGTCAAAGTTTGTTGGTTTACAAACCAAGCCGAGGTGAGTTAGCTTTTTTACATCTGGAGACGGTTTCAAGTAAATTCTATTTGAGATTTTTTTTTGAGCGAGTTTTAAGAGTCAAGTTATGTGAGCATCGCTGTCAACTTATTTAGCCTTAAGTTTTTTTCGGACAAAATTGAAAAATGAAATAAAGAGAAGTTAGGCAGTTCAACACCGAATCATTTCAGTTTTCACTTTCAACATAAAAAACGTATAACCATTATTTGTTATTGAATTGTGCTAGGCTAGAGAATACATAGCTAAAATTGCAACTAGAGCATGCTCACATGAAAAAAGCTTAAACAATAATTTGTTACTCAGTTGGAATCGAATTCGGGTTTTTAGAACCGAAAATCCAATTCGGTTTGATTTAAACTGAAATGAAATCTAAATATGTGATTCAAGTTAGTTTCAGTTTTATCTGATTTTTAGTTTAACCGGTTCGAATATTAAAATATTTACCATTTTATATCAGTTTTATTTCCTTAAATAAAGGCATGTTCATGAATAAAGGTGAATTGTGTGTATTCCAAATATAACACGTGGAATAATTCGGTCAGACGAGAAAAATGATATTTCATGATTTTCTCCAAAACTTATTAAATGCAACATCAAATGTTAAGAGCTTGTTGTTTCAACTTTTAAGCTATTTATTATGTTATATTTCATTGTTCAACCATCAATTGATGTTGCGTAAATCATTTTTTCCTTTTAAATAGTAAATGTAATGACATTGTTTTGTATGATAAGTGTTATTTTAAATATGGTCATTTATTTGTTTTTCAACCGTCTTAAGATCTCAGAAGTAGACTTATAACTGGAAAAACTTCTGGTTCAACACAGAACGTTTTGCTTCGATAAAGACTTGAACCGCTGACCTCCCCCGGGGACCGAGGGTACCACTGCGTCAAATGACCATAAAACATATGATAAATCAGTAATTGATATAAATTCAAGTATATCAATTTGGGATATACTTTGTCACGCCAGTTGAAATATATCAATTTGGTCATTTTTTAAGTTTTTTTTCAAAGTGTTTGAATTTTCTCCTACATTTAAGCGGTTCAGCCATCATTATTGCATCCAACAACCATTTATTAAAATTATTCATTAAATTAAATTATAAAAATTCTCGCAAGTATTTATCTTAATATCTATACTATATATAAAACATATGAGATGAGTATTTTAAAACATCATAAAATTAAGAACACTTACTATATTTAATGCATAAAATACAACAACTTTTAAGGGTAAAATAGTATTTATAATACTATTTACACATTACCCCTTATAATTAATTACATAATAACCTTACACTTACTAATATTTGCATAAAATTTTATATTATCTACCCATACACCAAAAAACTTAATATATTTTAAGATTTCAGCTCTATCTTTTAATCTATCACATTAAAAAACGTTTTGAGATTACAACTTAACATGTTTTTATTTTTAAACATTTTGGTGTAAACTTTTTACTGAAACGATCTGTATTTTGTGAGGTACAATAAGTTAATGCATATATACAAGTCGTCATGCAGAACTCATTTATTTGGTGTTTTAAATTTTAGCTTAGAAAAAACATAATAAACTTTTGTAAAACTATTACAATAATAACAAAATATTAAATACACGTGTCAAATGTAAAATGTCGTTTCGCTGCATTGCTCGGACACCCTTCTAGTAATTATTTACATGTGATATCACACGTCAATTTCACAAGCCCTCTAATCTTAGTTTTCCTGCTCGTATTATTTATTTTGTTTTAAAAAGTCAACAAATTAATTCTCATATTTTTTTCTTTCTCTCTATATATTATAAATTTAAATTATTTTTTAGAAAATTACCTAATCAAGATTATATTTAGATCTTTAAAAAATATAATTTTTCAAAATCAAATTTATCTAAAACTATGATTTTTTCCTAAAACAACAAAACTTTTTAAATTATGAAATATTTCAAAATCAATCTTTTTAAGAAATAAAAGTTTTTTATAAAAATATTTTTTAGAAAACAAACCCAGAGTTTTTAGACAATGAGATATTGATAAACAAAACGAAATTTTTTCAAAGCAATAAATTTTAAAATGAAAATCTTAAAAATAGTAAAAACACTTTTTATCAGCTAATTAAAGTATTTTTATATTTAACGTTTTACGATTTCTAACTCTTCACTAATAAACATCTAGTATTTTTTTATTTAGCCCGTGTAATACACGGGGTTATAACCTAATTATATAATAGAAAATTACTAACACATGTTATTAGTTTTTCAAAACTTGTGCATCTATCTCCAGATTGTCACGTCTTTATTTTACATGTGAAATGATCGATAGTGATCATCTAACAATTTGTATTTCATCTTTTAACGCCTACACTTTACTATCAAATGGCCTACACTTTACTATCAAATGACTTTTCGTATGTTTTTGTGTTTATTTTCGTGTTCGTGAATGTAAAAAGATTGTATGTATGAAGGTCGGTAACATGCATGGTTTTGAAAAAGGATGGTAATGATTTATAAATTGAAGTCGACGAGAAAATTTATAAACCATAATTATTGCTATATTTATACATGGACTTTGGTAAGTGTATGTTTTTATAACACGTTATCAGCTTGTCACTATGATGCTTTAACACTAGAAGAGAATCAAAGATGTAAGGGTGTAAACGAGTCAAGCCGAGCCTGAGCTCGTTTAGGCTCGAGGTCGGCTCGCAAAAAAATGATCAAGCTCGAGCTCGGCTCGTTTATTGTTAAATTATTAAATTTTAATTTTTAATAACTATTTTTATATTTTAATAATCAAACTTTATATATATATATATATATATAACATAATATATATTATTTAATTATTTTTATCATAATAATATATATAATAATATGATTTATGTAAATTTATATTTATTACATTTAATATGTAAATGTAAAAAAAATTATATAAAACAAAAAGCTCAGTTTTGGCTTGCGAGCCGGCCCGAGCTCGATGTCTGAAGCTTGGGTTTGAGCTCGTTTAGTAAATGAGCCATGATGTGAGCTCGAGCTCGTGCTCGAGCTCGCTTAAACTTGGATCGATTTGAGTTTTTTTCGAGTCGATCCCAAGTACCTTGCGAGCCGGTTTGGCTCGTTTGCACCACTGCAGAGATGTATCATAGACTATACAATAATATGTCGATTCAAATTTTGTTGAGTTTGCGGGTTTAAATTCAATATATGTAAATTGAAACTCTATCTATGTTATAATACTGAAACTCAAACAATATGCGACAAAACTATACGTAATGATTTAGTAATTCAACATAATTACCATTAATATAAAGTAATAAACTACAAATGATAGAGGGAATGCATATAATAACATTTTGGACGGTATTACAGTAAGAGTTAGTCTTTTAGTCTTTACAGATGGTTAAAGGTAGAGTTCAAAAAGTGTGAAATGATGATAAACATTACATATAGTTTATAAGATAAAGATGTTGCTTCTACAAGCTATATATACTCTTGACACAGAGTAAATAACTCAATAAATCAAGTCCGACAATGATAAAGTAATACCATTGTAACCAGTGGCGGAGCTTGAACATTATCGTAAGGGGGGCGGGGGCGAAATTAATATTTTTTAGAGGGGGTGAACTCGATATTTATATAAAAATTTACACTACCGGGTCAAAAATTTACACTATCGGACTAAAATTTAACACTACCGACGAACAAAAAGGGGGGGGGCGACGGCCTCCCCCGGTCTCCACTAAGCTTCGCCCTTGATTGTTACACGACACGCCTGAAGCATGACAGACAGGTCAACTCCAAATTAACTAGATAAAATTTCCTTTAAATTAGAGCAAGTAACGTATACTGTTAAACCAAGGTAAAAGTAAATGTGTGGAATCACGATTGCTTATTTAAAAAAAATAAAAAATAAAAAAAAGAAACTCAGGTATCTTAAAATAGTGATATATTGATAAAATTTATCATGTCAATGATATAATAAAACGCTAGAATATGCCGCAAGCCATCAATTAATGTGTATGAATATGATATTTTATATACGTGATTTTCATTCATAAATCTAAAAACATAAACTTTACAAATATGATAAACCCATCAATTAATGGTTATGAATAAAAACATCATGATATAAATTATCTCCCGATAAACCATTGATCAACACCCTTATTAAAAACAAATGTTACGATAAAACATACGACTCATCTATTTTGTCACATGTAACGTACACACATTCATAAAAGTTTAAAAAATGACAATAACGTGTTACTCGTTCAGCTGTTTAGACCTGACCTGATCCATTTCTATGGCCTTGATCGTCCCGACCTCTACGCTACCCAATGCATCCAGCGTTATCTTGGACCTATCGAACCATAAAATATTGTCACAATCAATCATGTTACTCGAAATAAATGGCTTTGGTAAATGATGCAACACTATAATTAGGAACACGATGTGGACCATAAACTAACAAAACTCTAGCTTTCAAGCATTAAATTCAAAAGAAAAAAAAATAATTTATGGATGCAAGCAAGCAATACTTCAGGGAACATTACAAGATTGATCAATTGACCAAAAGATTTTACTAAATAAATGCTCAAAAAAAGTTACTAACAAGTAAACAAATCAGGATCTAATACGTAATAATTTCTTGTCATGTGGACGATAAAAAATCATAATTCCTCACTGGTTGTACTATCCTCGTTGAGTAGGAGAGGAGATCTTCTAAAATCTCGTCGACATGGCAATTTATATAAGTTTCTTGTTGATAAGTGAGAAGTTTAGTGTTTTTCCTCGCTGTGATGTCACTTTTGTCTTATGGTGCTTTTCCTTGTCGGCTAGGCGAGGAATCATGTGTTTTTCTAGTCTAAAATTATGTAATTATCCCTACTCACTCGAAATTTTAAAAATTTTATAATATTATATGTTTATAAAATATTAATATTTTTATTTACAAAAAGTGGAGATTCGGCCAAATTTGTAAAATAATATAAATCTCTTATATACAAAAAAATAAATACATTTTTTATAAAACCCGAAAATTATTATTTCCCTAAGTTTTTATATAAAACATAATAAATTGCGTAAATTTTTCTATAAAAGTTTGTTTTTAACTATATATTTGTTATAGAAAATATTGTAACCTTTATATTTATTATAAAAAAATTAAGTTGTAGGAGAACGAATTAATTATAAAAACATAATAATCATGTATTATAAATACATATATATTTTTAAAAAAATTCGGTACATTAAAAAAATAAAAAAGAAATCGAAACATTTTTTCCTTTTCAGATAAAATCTAGTTTGGTTTAAAATTTATTCCTGGAATCTTGTTTATATCTTTAGTTGTATTATTAATAAATAAATAACTAATTTTCCATAAATATTTCCAAAAGAAAACTAAAAAATAACAAGTAATTTCTTTCATATAACTTAACTATTATATGGACAGAATCAATACATAATTAATTAACTAACTGATAAACCTTAGAAATAGAAAATAAATAGTAATTTTAAACATTTAAAAATTATATGTAGTAAATATGAAATAAATAGAACTCTTTTCAAAACCTTAAAAATAGGAAATAAATAGTATTGTAAACATTCGAAAATTATAAGTAGTAAATATGAAACAAACAGAACTCTTTTCGAATTTTAAACATTTCAAAATAATAAGTAATAAATAAAAAAGAACACAATACAATTTGTTGTATTATTTACATAAACCATAAATGGGCGGATTATGACAAAATTAAAGAATATATAATCTTTCGTACTTTTTTTAAAATTAAGTATTTATTGCTTTTTATAATATATCTTAAAAATGGCAAGATTTGTTAAAATACATGAACCAAAAAAATTTTATGTATAAAATTATAAATAGTTTGAAAGCATTTATAAATAATTATAATAAAAAACGTTTTTTTTTTCAATTTTTCCTTAAGTGGGCGAGATTTTCTTTCGCGAGATTTTCTTTGGCGAGATATAATTGGTTCAGTAATATTTTTCTTAATTTCAAAAGTCAAGGTCTATTTTGATATCATTAGTAATCAAATGTTTATTTTTATAATTTTTTCATATTCAATCTCACAAACTTATTTTATTTAGATGATCTAAACGAACCCAAAAGCCAAAATATCACAATCTGGTCCATGGGTCATGCCTATAATCATGGTTCGGGCCAGGTGGTCCATAGCTATGGATTCGGGTCGTGGGTCATAGCCCAAATGGGTCACATACGGTCCTTTTTCGTTATTCATGGGTATTATAGGCCCATGACAATAACCCTTCAATTGTTTCCATTAAAACCAAATGGAAAAATTTTGTAATGTTTCTGCAACAACTGTTTCAATTATAGAACTTTAATTAAAGTATCTAGTTTCTAGCACTGTATATGTTAAAAGCTGTGGTATGTTTCTTGTTTTTATACATTAATTTTTTTTTCTATTTGATTGTAGTAAACATATATTTTGTTACTATATTATAATACAATTGTTTATTGTAACAAGAATTTGGATGTAACAAAAGTGTTTTTATCTGTTGTGAGTCTTGTGACTGATAAGAACATTACACTTTTTTTATAGTTGTAGCAGGTTAATAAGACGACTCGAATATTTATTTAAACTTGAACTCAACTTATGAGTACTACTTCAAACAGTTGCGCTCTCTTCAACGAGTTCTGGAAGCATGCGAACAAGAGTACAAGACTTGGGATCACAAGAGGGCCGACTCTTCAATATTTAAAGTGAAGCATTTTGCTTGGGGCCCCAATAATTTAATGGCCCCTAAATTTAAAGCTATGGTTTTGCTTCAGAGTATTCATCTTGCAAAAAACCATCTATGAAGTTTAAATCAGCTATTTTTATAAGATTTGTTTTAATTTCGGTTTTAAAATGGCTGCATATAAAAATTCCATTAGTTTTCTACTAAAAAATAGAGATACTAAAGGGTATACATTTGAATGTCTTGCTCTTTTCGTTGTTTGAAGGGGTTCCACAAGAAAGAAGACTAAATTTAAAGTTTAACTATCTTCTTAAAAAACAAGTTGAAGAACCGAAGGAACTCTTGTTAACTTGTATTCTTTTTTTCCTACCTTATACATACATGAGGCTATGTAGAACATTGAAAGTGAAGAAAAATCTTTGCGGAAAGGCCCCCACTTCTATCATCCGCTTCGGGCCCCCCAAAATGGTTGAGCCGGTCCTGGATCACAACTCGTACTCATTTATAAACTTTCGACTATTAGATAAGTTTATGTGTGTGTGTGTGTATATATATATATATTAAAATGTATACAAGTATAATATGGATTTTATATATATAACACAATATATTATTTGCTAATACTTGATTGTAATTTAAAGTACAAGAAGAAAGCAGGATTTGTATATGATATTCGTATACCTTAAAAAATGCTTACGATAGAGTGCACCATCACGTGATTAAGGATGCTCCTAAGGATAGAGCAATTTTATGAAGTTATAACCATACATTTAGGGATATGCATGATAGAGTTATGAAAAATGTTCGACCGCCGTTAGAGGATACAAGTTTCCTTCATGTCAAAGAATCTGAGTGGTCGAATTTAATCCAGAAAGCATAGACTCAAGCTCGTTTATTAAATGAGCTCTGATATAATTAAACTCGAGAAAAACTTGTATATGTTCAATTCATTATGTTCCGCCCTAACAAAATCACTGTGTTTGATCATGTCAATATACAATGTTTCTCGGGTTAAGATACCAAGTGTCTCCGATATTTATAAGACAACTAAATTGAAACAACTCTACCTAGGGTAAAAATGAAAGACTAAAAGTGTAATTTGAAAAGGATTAAATTAATGTATTGTTTGATAAACTAATGAAGGATGCACGTGTTACTTATGTGTTGGATGATCTCATGTGACCTTAAACAAAGAATGATTATTGCATTTAAGGGGTATAATTAACCTTTGTAAAATATGTTACTATTACTTTCACATTAAATAAGAAAAGCTACATAATATAACATGGAGAAATGGAGTAGAATCAAACAGTATTATTATTTAAATGAATTATTATAATGATAAACTCACCGCTTAACATATAAACTAACCAAAAGTATTTAAGGTAATAAAAAAAGTGATCCTAAAAACCAAACATCTTCCAAAAAACATAATATTTTATAGATTTGAATTGCATAAAAAGACAAAAAGAGCCTGGCTACCACTTGGAGATTATCAAAGGGCAAGGATCAAGATGTATGGTCCCTATACACATGCATATTATATTCAGTCACACATGCATACATGCATGCCATCATCAACATGTGTATATACACTTGCCTAATATTGTTTTATGAGATGCCAATACAAGATAATTTTGTATCTTTCTTAAACTAGTGACATATATTTCTATAGGATTAATTATCATACATAGCATTAATTTTTAACTTTCACAAAATTTTTTAAATAAAATAATATTTTAAACAACTGTCTTATTAAGAAGCTTTAATATGTATACCGTACTCTTGTTGGTTGGAGATATGACATGCCGGTTATATTTGGACCATGGATCAAGATTTCACTAACAAAATTAAGGTACATATTTGTATGAGTTGTTTTGAATTTTGTAAACTTTGTGATGTTAAGAGTTGATTAGGTTATTAGATAGCTATCAAGAATGAAGATAGAGTCAAGTTGAGGCTTTTTGGTATTATGTAAATCATAGGTGGCAAAATTGGCGAGGAATGATGGGTAACGGGTCAAAATAAATTTGGGCTTATTGGTTATTTATATTATACTATTACTAATTATTAATTTTTGTATGCATAATGGTGTTGTATCTCATGGATAGTTTTTTTTTAAATTGACTTTTCACTTTTAACCCAAATGTTTCATATTTTGAAAAGTAACATTCCAAAATTTGATTATTTTTACTTTAAACCCAAAACTCTTCATCTTTTGTAATTTAATCTCACAAGCTCTTATACTTTCAACTTTAATCCCCTATAATTTTCATATTTCGTCTTACGTTCGTTATAGGTTTTGCAAGTTAACACGACACAAACATGGATGTACGATTCATCAATTTTACGTTTCGCTTTACGTTTCGTTTGAAATTTTGTGAGTTAACACAACATAATATGCGTGTGTGGTTAATCGCTTTTATGTATATTCCCCCCTTTAACAACTTCGTCGCAACGCGTGAGTCTTAAATCGATTTAGTTATATTTTTATATGTTTTATGCTTTGGTCTTAATTTTTCGTAGTAACACACCGCAATCTCAATGTTGATGGTCATTAATGGTGGTGTGATATTGTAACATCTCGTATTTTACGACGTTTAAATTTTTGTTTTCTTTATATGTTAATAATTAATAATAATAATAATAATAATAATAAAAATAATAATATTAGTTTAATTATAAAAACAATAAACCATAATGTTACTAATAATAATAATAATAATAATAGTAATAATAATAATAATAATAGTAATATTAATAATAATGATAACTTTGGATTAAAAGTACAGGGGGTTGTTTTATAAATTTTGAAACTTAAAAAAAGAAGAGTTTTTACACAAAATAACAAATTACAAACCACAGGGGCCAATCTTGTAAATATCAGAAACACCCAACCCCACCTTTCCCTTTCCCCGCGTTCGAGCAGGCCGACCAACACCATTATCGGCCACTTTAACCCCCAAATCAGGCACTA
>BJCN01310535.1:0-15585 GCA_018326445.1 Flaveria brownii
TATATATGTACGTAATACTAAAAAATTTAATAAAAGAAATTTTGAATCCTATAAAAATATTATAAGTTACAAATTGAACAAAATATCTTACATTTTTATTATAAAAAAATTAAAAAAAATTAAAAATTATACCCAATATGTCACGGTTTGGCCAAACCGTGACATATACACCACCAAAACCAAGAAACTCACTCCCAATAATTAACCCAATCCCGAGGTGCAAAATATTCTCTGAAGCCCAATATGCCACGGTTTGGCCAAACCGTGACCTTTAGCCTTCAATATGTCACGGTTTGGCCTCCATGTCACGGTTTGAGTCGGTTTTTTTCAAATTACCTACGGTGCGCCTAGAAAACCCCATTTTTTTATACTGGATCATTAAGTTTTGTATGTTACACTACAGAAAACGAGTGCAGGAAAATAAAAAAAATTCTTTAAATTTAAATTTTTAAATTTGTTTATTACTAGATTATCAAGTTTTGTATGTTACACTTTATAAACTTTATATTTCTATGGCTATTATGTAATTTTCTTTTTCTTGTTTCTAGTAGTGCGTCTTTTTGTCTTGGGCATGCGCCTTTTTTGCACCTTGCGCCTAGGTGACAGGCAAGGCCTTTGCGTCTTGAGTACGCCTTGCGCCCTCGACAGCATAGACTGTTTAGTTCTTTTGCGCCATGGGTTGAAATTTCCATATCTAGTCTATTGGATAACTATATCTGGATGATTTTGTTTAATTCTCTTCAAAAATGAAATGTGAATGTTGTAGGCAGCCCCCGTGTTGATGGTGATGATGACGAGGATGATGTTGATGACTTGGAGAACGAGTTTGATTATGTTCAAGGAAATGGAAAGACAAGACACCAATGGCAAGGAGAAGATTCTGAAATTTCCTCATCTTCTAGAAGACATGAATCTCGGCAACCGATTCCCCGTCTCACTAGTGGGCAACAAGTAAGTGATTATTTATGACTATAACATGATAAAAGGCATTTCTTTGTCATTTATATTGGCTTTGTATCTTCTTAGATGATATTATGGTTCATTTATGCTAAAATTCATGATCATTTTCATTATTTTTGAAGGGAATTTGCAGTGAATAGCAATATAATTTAGTTTCATTTTTTCAACTGTTGAAAACCTTTATGATTCATTTTTCAATTTTGAAAGCCATAATAAATGAATTTTCTAATCTTCAGAAGGATAGTGGTTGTATTAATGTTTTTAGAAGTTAAGTGACAAATTTACTAATGAAGTGAAAGTATGCTACTATCTCTTTTTTGCTTGATTTCATATCGCAATGGTAATATGGTTGTTATTAATCATTTTGCGCCTTCTATCAGAATAAATATCAATTAGTGGTGTAAAATTGCTTATATAACCTTTACTATTATGAAGTCTTGCATAGTCTGAATTTTCCAAACACTCGACGTCATCAAAAGTGATTATTAAACCTTCAAGAAACGCATGCAAACTACATGTCTATATCTCATGCAACACATTTTAATACAACTGATTACTTTATTCCAGTTTAATTATATCACATAATCACTTATATCTTTCAATGGCATTAATTTCAGATATCTGGTGAAATTCCTAGCGCCACATCTGACAATCTATCTGTAAGAAGTACATCAGGCCCATTAGGGCCTGGTGACAAACCTGTCCACTCACTTCCATATATGGATCCTAGACAACCAGGTGCTTTATGTTAACTACTACTAACCTGAAAATCTTCTACTATAAACTGTATAAGTCAATTAAGTTTACTTACAGTGTCTTTTTACAGTTCCCGTAAGAATTGTGGACCCATCAAAGGATTTAAATACTTATGGGCTTGGAAATGTTGACTGGAAAGAAAGGGTAGAAGGATGGAAATTGAAACAAGAGAAAAATATAATGCAAATGGCCAATAGGTACAGTGGTGAAGGAAGAGGAGGTGGCGAAATTGAAGGCACAGGATCAAATGGGGAAGAATTACAAGTGTAAGTATCTATCAATATATTGATTTTTTAAATATACTCTTGTACCAAAAATCATACAAGCTATAAGATTCTTGAAGTACAAGGTTTTGAAGGGTTAATTACAAGAAGTACCAAGTACCAACACACTTTTTCATTTGTCCATATTAACCAATGCACTCATGAAAATACCACATGAGTTGCTAACAAATGGCTTTTTGTTCCACTTATGTCATTTGGTAATTGGTAAGACACTCACTTGTCAATTACTTGATGATGTGTTACTTTGATAGATTCTAAGGTAATTTAGCATGCAAAGTAGTGATTGAATCGAAACAGTAGGCTCAATTCGAGATGGGCAAATCTCCAATACAAATATAATTTTATAATTTAAATCATGAATAAAAACAAAGAAAGAACATAGCCTGCTACCAATCCTACTATTAAACTTTATAAGCTTGTTAGCTGCTCCCCATTGCTCCATCTTCCAGCTATTATGTTGGACCAAACGGGGTCCATCAAATATCCAAATATTGAATTGAACCGCCTCATGTCAGCTGCTTTGACCCGCTTCGTTTTCCTTGAATACACCTTAAGGGGATTCATATCCTACTTATTTTTGTTTTACTTTGGTTATAAAATGATGGTTTTTTGTTCCCTTCGGACGCTAATTGATGCATCAGCATCTCAATCAGTCATCAAGTCACCGAATGACGTAAGTGGAACAAAAGTTATCTTTGAGTGACCCATGTGGTTTATTCATGAGTACATCGGCTAATTTGGACAAATGAAAAGGCACATTGACATTTTATTTAATTTACCTAAGTTATGAATAATTTGGCTTGTGGCTTCTATCATGTCTTGAAAGTTGAAACAGGTAATTTATGAACATTATATTTGTGAACTTTGCAAGTGATTGTGTTTTTTTTTGTCACTCACAGGGTTGATGATCCTGGCCAATCAATGAGCCGTGTGGTTCCTATTTCATCTTCTCATTTAACCCCGTATCGGATCGTGATTATATTACGGCTAATTATTTTGGGTTTTTTCTTGCAATACCGTGTCACTCATCCAGTTAATGATGCTTATCCATTGTGGCTGGTTTCTGTCATCTGTGAAGTGTGGTTTGCGTTGTCTTGGCTTCTTGATCAATTCCCGAAATGGGCCCCGGTTGAACGCGAGACCTATCTTGACAGGCTTGCATTAAGGTAACCACAATATAAATTTCAGTTTATAGATATTTTTTCCTCATTTGTAACCAAAATTTTCAAAATTTGACTTTTCATATGGTTTAACGTAATGGTTTTAAACCATCCAACAAACATAATTTGGGGAATCTTGTCAATCAAAATTGTCACTTTGTAAATATGAAGGGGCAGGATTAATTTGGTGTTCTAAATTTGCCAAACAAGAAAACATTGGAGTTGATGTGGTACATAGCACAATGGCAGGCATGCATATATCTGTTCACCATTTTACAAGAAGCTAGCTGGATACCCATGCTATGCAGCATGGAATACAAAATTATAAAATTTTAAAGTCACAACAGCAATAATTATTCAGTAGTATTTTGTTAACTACTTCCAAATAAAATTACACGGTTGAAAAAAATTTCATTTGTCTTTACTCAAATAGGGGTATGCATTTACCTTAATTTGATTACCAAGCATGGGATCGATTAACATTTAGTGCAGTATTAATATTAAACTTTAACAGCTCTTGACATGAGAAACCTAAATGCTTATAGAAAGTAGGGTAGATGCTACATTTGTCCAAAACATTTTGTTCAACATAAGTTTGGCTATTTATCAATTGTCCAAAATACCCTTCATTTTGACACTTATGTTGACTAAAAGCAATTGCTTTAACTTTTTGTAATCATGGGCTCATGGCCAAGGGGAGACAGGTCAAAATTTGCCAAAAGAGATGACTTTGAAATTTTCATGTTAACTACCATAAAAGTTACTGCAACATTCTGAAACAAAATCTGTCATTGAAATTCCAAATTTCCTTTTGCAGGTATGATAGGGACGGCGAGCCATCACAATTGGCACCAATAGATGTTTTTGTGAGTACAGTGGACCCATTAAAAGAACCGCCCCTAATTACCGCAAATACTGTCTTATCGATTCTATCTGTTGAATATCCTGTGGACAAAGTATCATGTTATGTATCTGATGATGGTTCTGCAATGCTTACATTCGAGTCGCTTTCAGAAACAGCCGAATTTGCGAGAAAGTGGGTCCCTTTTTGTAAAAAACATAGCATTGAGCCCCGAGCCCCTGAGTTTTATTTTGCTCAAAAGATAGATTACTTAAAGGACAAGATTCAACCGTCTTTCGTTAAAGAACGTAGAGCAATGAAGGTGAGTTTCATGTCCAAACAAGATGCAATGTCTTACTTGGCATATAAGCCGTTGACTGACAAGAAAAATGCCTAAATATACCCTCTAATATTCTGTGATTTCTACTATCCATCAACTAAGTAGATTTGGATCATCTCACTACATGGAAAGTATCATTTAGTGACAAAGTTGTCTCAGTGACAAGATAGTCGTTATATCTGGGATTATGGGTTTCTAGTGACACATTTTTTAAAGTTTAGTTAGGATGTTAATTTTGTGCCATGCTTTTTAACAAGTGTGAGTAGAAGGTATAAAATTTAGTGTCTATGTACACCTGTTGGGAAAAACCGTGTCACATAATAAACTTTTCTCCACACAATATTTTGTGTTACAATGAAGATTTACCTTTTGGACCTTTACCCACACATTTCTATGTGCTGGTAAACCCCTAGACTTCTTTAGTGGCAGATATATTACTTTTAGTGTCACTTTTGACGTGACACTAAAGGAGTTTTTCTTGTAGTTTTAAGAGACGACCCAAAATTATTTGGGATGGAGGGATTATATTATCCTTTTCTATAGAGAAACTAGGAATCCTTATATTGGGAATAAAGTACCTTTTCATTTAATGATTTATTGGAGATCAATGTGCATACCTAAAGAATTCTTTTGGTTGTTGAAAATTAGTAAGGCAAATATTTTTATGATAGTGCATATTGTTGTCTGAGATCATGAATTCTCCTCTAGAAGTACCTAGTATATTTGTGCCATTGCGGGACTGTTAGACAAGTTAGATTGTACCTTTTATATTTATCATTAGTTGAGGGTAGTCAATTGTAATATCTAGCTCTTTATATAGATTATTGTACACAGATTCAAAACACAATCAATAATACGGTTTTATTTTGATATCAGAGCCAAATAAACCAAAACCCTACTGCTGCCTAACTGAGACCTTTTCCGGCAGCCTCCTTTCTCTTCCGATCACCACCGGTCTGTGCAATCAACCACTGCTGCCAACAGCCTGCTGCTGAAAACCTACTGCCGCCTCCAGTTTGCACAACCCTACTACTGCCAACAGCCTCTTCTTGTTGCTAATTAACATGGCTCAAATCACTGCTTTCACAACTACAGAGAAAACTGCTCTCAACTCTCACAAGTTTGCTTTCAACCTATCTCCTACAAACTATGGATATTGGAAGGCCATGGTTGAACCGTTCCTCATCTCCAACGACCTTTTTGGTTATGTGGATGGTTCAATCCCATGTCCAAAAACAGTAACCAATGAAACCACAACTACTGACAACCCTAGTTACCCGCATTGGATAGCAAACGATGCACACGTTCGAATGCTCATCACCTTTACAATCCCCGAAGCATGTTTTCAGCACGTTCAAGGAACGACTTCCAGGGATGTGTGGCTTGCCCTGGAACGTGCATATGCACCAAATACCGCTTCTCGTGAGTACTCTTTAAAAACTCAGCTTCTTAGAATTTCAATGAAGAGTGATGAAAGTCCGATTGCCTACTTAACACGGGCACAAGAATATGCAATTGCCCTAGCCAATATTGGTGAACCGATGAAGGATAAAGATCTGGTTATGCTTGCTATCTCTGGGCTTCAAGAAGAATATAATGGTCTAAAGTCAAATTTGTTGGCTCGCTCTCCATCTGTCACTTTCAATGAGTTACATGGATTACTCCATGATCATCACTTCATGATCAACAACAATAATTCTGTTCCCACCCCTACGGCTGCAATACCCCAGGCTTTTGTGGCCAATACCCGCTCTCCTACACTAGATCTCACTACTGCTCAAACTCAACTTGGCAGCCTACAACTGCTTGCAGCCCAACTAGGGTACCAATTGAACCCCATCGGGTCACATAACTCTCAACCGCAAGCAAACCAAGTGTCTCGTTCGTTTAACAGTAACCGAGGCACCCGTCGAGGAAATCCACGAGACAATACTAATCGGAGCAGCTTCAACAACGGGAACCGTGACCACAGCACCTCTCGTTAGTTCTCTTGGGCATCCATGCAAAATACAGTGTATGCTCACTGCAACCGTTGTGGTATAGGCCATCTACCATCTCAGTGCCCAAATCAATCTCGGCCCATGCCTCAAGCCAACTTCACTACTTTCTCTGATGTTGGCTCCACCTCAGGCAACTAATACAGGTGCTACTAATCATGCTACTCCAGATTTATCAAATCTTGACAACTCCGAAGTTTACCAAGGTAATGACTCACTCCATGTTGGTGACGGTAAGGCCCTTCCCATTTTTCATATCGGCTCATCCAAAATTGTTTCATCAAACAAAACTCTTAATCTTTCCAATATTCTTCATGTCCCAGAAATTCAAAAGAATCTTTTATCTGTACAACAATTTTGCATTGATAATAATGTGTTTTTTGAATTTCATTCTTCTTATTTTGTTGTGAAGGACGAGCCTACACACAGTATGCTGCTCACGGGCCCAAGTGACCATGGCCTTTATTCCATCCGTCTTTCTCAACTCAAGTCCATCTAAAAGCTCGCCTTCACAACCACCAAAGAATCTTCAACCATCTGGCATCAACGCCTTGGCCATCCTCATCAACATGTCTTTTGTAATATTATTTCTAATTGTTCTTTACCAGTTTCTACAAAAAAATGTTCTTCATTATGTACTCCCTGTCAATTAGGAAAATCGTCCAAACTTTCTTTGCAATCTTTGACTTTTCGAAGCAATAATATTTTAGATTTGATATACTGTGATGTTTGGGGGCCTTCGCCTACTTTATCTATTAATGGTTATCGGTTCTTTCTATTATGTGTTGATCATCATACCCGTTACATGTGGTTTTATCCTTTAAAACAAAAATCTAATGTTTTTTAAACTTTTAAAACCTTCGTAACCATGGTTGAAAGACAATTTAACACCAAATTAAAAGGTCTTCAATCTGATTGGGGACGGGAATTCAGAAATCTATCCACATTTTTTACCTCCCTAGGAATTATTCACCGACGCTCATGTCCTCACACAAGTGCACAAAACGGTTTTGTTGAGCGCCAACACCGTCACGTTGTGGAAATTGGGCTTGCTCTTCTTGCCCAATCTAACCTTCCATAAAAATTTTGGCATTTTTCATTTGAAACCGCCGTGTACCTCATCAACCGATTACCATCATTCATCTCATCCAACAAATCACCCTTCCAACATGTCTTCAACCGTAAACACGATTACACGTTTCTTCGAGTGTTCGGTTGTCAATGTTTTCCATACTTACGCCCTTACAACCGCCACAAAATGGATTTTCGCTCCACATCTTGCATTTTTCTAGGATATAGCCCTATTCACCATGGTTATCGTTGTTTCGACATGGCAACCGAACGCATCTACATCGCACGCCATGTTCGCTTCAACGAACATGTTTTTCCCTTTACGGCACCACCTACACAACCCGCAACACCCACATCTTACTCTGTCTTCCCTAACCCACCTTTATTTTCTCTTACCGAAACCGGTCAAGCCAATGCTTCTCCCACTACCTCTACTAGTACTGAAAGCTCCTCGTCCCCGTCTCACACAACCGCAACCACGTCGACAACCTCAACTACAACCCCCGTCAACTCCCCTCCACCTACTTCGCCACCCCCACCACCTTGGTCTCGACCTTCTAACCTTAGACAAAATCCGAAACCTAAAGCTTTTTTTGACCCATCAGCCAACCCCGCTTCAGTCTCCTCTGCTATTCCCACCATTCCCACTTTATTCACCGTCACTAACAAATCTCGGAGTGGCGTCATGCCATGAACAAGGAATTTGTTGCACTTCATAAAAATGGAACATGGTCATTAGTACCTTATGATAAACATACTAATCTTGTTGATTGCAAGTGGATGTACAGGTTAAAGTCAGATTCACAAGGCAAAACACTCGTTGCAAAGCACGTTTAGTTGCAAAAGGCTTTCATCAACAACCCGACATTGACTATCATGGGACATTTAGCCTTGTCATCAAACCAACCACCATTCGAGTTGTCTTATCACTGCAGTCACCAATAAATGGTCTCTGCGCTAATTAGACGTTGAAAATGCCTTTTTACATGGTGATTTAACGGAAACCATGTATATGAAACAACCTCCTGGCTTTGTAACCCAACCAAACCGGATCATGTATGTCTTCTTCACAAATCTTTGGATGGGCTCAAGCAAGCTCCTAGAGCATTGTTCCATCGGCTATCCACGGTTCTTCAACAAATTGGTTTTTGCGGATCAAAAACAGATCCGTCATTGTTCATCCTCAAAGCAGGTGGTACCTTGGTGTATGTTCTAGTTTATGTCGATGACATAATTATTACCGGCAACAACAACTCCGCAGTTGATAATATTGTCCACCAGTTAAACAATTCATTTGCTCACAAGGATCTCGGCAACCTTCACTATTTTTTAGGTATTGAAGTCATCCGTCATGAGCAGAACATTCTCCTCTCTCAAAGAAAATACATCTTAGAGCTTCTCCATAAATCGGGTCTTTCTGATTGCAAGCCGGTTACCTCTCCTATGAGCACTTCCCATTTACTTTTCAATGAGGATAGCCCATTGCTTTCAGATGCAACACAATATCGACAAATAGTTGGTGGGCTACAATATGCCACTCTGTCCAGACCAGATATTGCATATGCTGTAAACAAAGTATGTCAATTCATGCATGCTCCAATTGACAACCACTGGACAACTGTCAAACGCATACTGCGTTATCTCAAAGGCACGATTAATTTTGGCCTTCTCATTCGTCATAATTCGAGCTCTATTTTGCAAGCCTTCACAGATGCTCACTGGCAAGATACCTCTCTTCAGGCATACTCACACTCTGATTGGGCCCGCTGTCCTGATGACCGTCAGTCGACGGGAGGATTTGCTATCTATTTGGGATCAAATCTCATTTCTTGGACTGCGAGAAATCAGAAAACAGTTTCAAGGTCCTCAACCGAATCAGAGTACAAAGCTCTAGCTGATACAGTTGCAGAATTAATCTGATTGAAGGCTCTTCTTCATGAACTTGGGGTCACAACCTGGGTGGAAACTCAACTACTTCCAGGCCTCCAGGATCTGCTGAAGGAGTAGTCTTTCTTTGAAACCAGTTTTTTTTCACTCGCTTCAATCTTGGTTATGGATTCCGGCCTCGAATAGGAGGGGCTTAGCTCTGGATCCTCCCTGCTTGCAGAAATTAATGGATACCTTGGAGCTACCTATCTCTCATCTAATCCAGTATTTCATGCTCGCACAAAACATGTTGAAGTAGATTTTCACTCCGTTTGTGAACAGGTAGCTCAAGGAAAATTAAACGTCGATTTCATATCTACGCACGACCAGATTGCTGACGTATTCACAAAGCCTATATCCTCGCAAAGATTTCTATTCTTGCGGTCCAAGTTGCAAGTAGTTCCCCGCCCTCAACTTGCGGGGGAATATTCGACAAGTTAGATTGTACCTTTTATATTTATCATTAGTTGAGGGTAGTCAATTGTAGTATCTAGCTCTTTATATAGATTATTGTACACAGATTCAAAACACAATCAATAATACGGTTTTATTTGGGACTAGCCTGGGTGGTAGAGGCGCATGCCTCTTAGAGGGGAGGTCACGGGTTCTACTCTGGGCAAAGGGTGTAGGGCTAAGTTGTAGGAGTTTAGCCTAGGAGATTCCTGAGTGTTGCCTTGTTTATTCAAGCAAAATCTTGTGTGTTGCAGTTCAAAGAAAATAAATAAAAAAACCTAGTATACTTGTAAAATACATGAGAATACCTAAAATATCCCTTGATAATCCCATGACAGAGAGAATATGAAGAGTTTAAAGTGCGGATCAATGCGCTTGTAGCGAAAGCCCAAAAGATGCCTGAAGAAGGTTGGACAATGCAAGATGGAACTCCTTGGCCTGGAAATAATCCCCGAGATCATCCAGGAATGATCCAGGTATTATATGATTACTGCTGAATGTTCGTATAACTAGAGTTGATTTTTTACATTTTTATGAGAGACGTGGCAAAACGTGCAGATCAGGTTGGGTAATGGGCGGGATAGTTAACCTGAAGCATCTTTGTCTATTTTTTGTGAAACAGTTTTTTATTTCAATAACAATTATGTTTTCTAAATGGGATGATTAGGAGTGCTTTTGATCTGTTTTCGTATGGTTTGAAACAGGTCGGATCAAGTTACCCTAAGATTCTTATGTCCAATATTTTTTGTAACTAACAAAGTTTGGTATGATTCTAAAATATTGATTTTTCGATAATGATCAGGCTTTTCCGAAGAAAATGAGCGGCCTTTACTTTTTGACGTTTCCGTTGTAGCTAATTTTGATTTTACTCGTTCAACCCATTCAAGATAAAACGGAACCTGAATTGTCCCATTCATAAGTAAATGGGTTGAATCTGCCAGTTCTTGTTTATGATGATGATTATTATTTTTAAAATTTTATTTGGTTGAATAGGTGTTCTTGGGTCATATTATTTATTTCAAGTTTTATTTGGTTGAATAGGTGTTCTTGGGACACAATGGAGGTGTCGATACAGATGGAAATGAACTACCTCGTTTGGTTTATGTTTCTCGTGAAAAACGTCCGGGCTTTCAACATCACAAGAAAGCCGGTGCTATGAACGCTTTGGTATGTAAAAAAGTCAAAAAATTGTATATTTTGCATCTGTTGTGTGCTTGATTGTGTATTCATGCAATGTTTTATGGTATTCCAGATTAGGGTTTCAGCAGTCTTGACAAATGGTGCGTATCTCTTGAATGTCGATTGTGATCACTACTTCAATAACAGCAAAGCTCTTAAAGAAGCCATGTGTTTCATGATGGACCCTGCTTATGGAAAGAAAACATGTTATGTTCAGTTTCCTCAAAGATTTGATGGGATCGATTTGCACGATCGATATGCTAATCGCAATATAGTTTTCTTTGATGTGAGTTCCCTTTTATTCTTAAAAGTTCCGGTTTTGACTTTACATAGTCAAACATAGAACCCCACAACGTCAAATTCTGACATCGATAGTTTCCTGATTTATGTTTGCAAAATGCTTTATATACCAACACTCTTTGTATGGTTGAATAAAAGAAGTGGAATATTATGCACTGAAATGATTCTGACTAACCAAGTTGTTTCCTACCTGTCTATTCAGTGAAGGAGACTATTAGAAGCGTGTGTTTTGTTAACTATGGAATGGGTAAATATGACATGTTCGGTGTTTTGCAAGGAGAAATTCAGTATTAAGAAATTTAGAAGGTTATATCTGAAATCTTGTACTTTTAGAAAGATGTCTGAAATAATCCTGAATTTGTTTACACGTAGAGTATTTTCTTGTCGGTTTTGAAGGTTAAAGGGGCATGGTTAACATTTTAAAAGTCAAACATGGACTTTGTTAGTTTAATTTGCATAATTGTATTTTTCTATACAGATCAACTTGAAAGGGCTGGATGGTATTCAGGGCCCAGTTTACGTGGGGACGGGGTGTTGTTTCAATCGACAAGCTCTTTATGGATATGATCCCGTTTTAACAGAGGCCGATTTAGAACCAAATATTATAATCAAAAGCTGTTGCGGTTCACGTAAAAAGTCAAGAAATATTAATAAGAAATACATGGATAAAAATAGAGCAGTGAAAAGAACCGAATCAACCACTCCAATGTTTAACATGGATGATATCGATGAAGGTGTTGAAGGTTTGACTTTTTCATATTCAAAATTTTGACTATTTCATTTTGTGGTCGTGTAATTTTGACTACACTGTTTAAATTTTCAGGATATGATGAAGAAAGATCATTACTTATGTCTCAAAAAAGCTTAGAGAAACGGTTTGGTCAATCTCCTGTCTTTATCGCTGCAACTTTTATGGAAATGGGGGGACTTCCACCTTCTACAGATCCTGCTATCCTTTTGAAGGAAGCTATACATGTTATTAGCTGTGGTTATGAGGATAAAACAGAGTGGGGCAAAGAGGTATTTTTTCATCTTCAGTTTTGTTATCAGAAAATGTTACACCAACCAAGTTTACTGTCAAGTATTCTCATGTTTATTTTTTAGTAATCATAAAGTAAATCACCCCCTTCATGGTGTCATAGATCAAAATGGCTATTTTACCCTTGTGAACATCATAGACATACGGTTTGTAATGGGGGGAAATGGGGGATTTTGGTTTTAGCACTTTCATCAGACAATATTATTCCTACAGAATTTACCATCAAGAAACTGTACATGTTTCTTTTTTGGGAGGTACCATTTAGTCAACTACCAAGTAAATCACAACTCTCAGTTTATTGGTCTTAGATCAAAATGATTATTTTAGCCTTATAGGTATCATGGAGTTATAGTTTGGAGTCATTTTGAAACCTTGTCCCGTCATGGGGCAAAGGGTTAGTTTTGTACATAGCATTCTTGATGCAGCTCCTATCTTGCATCAGAAGATGTTATGCTTATAAAACCTACCTTGAAAAATATTCACATTTTGTTTGAATGACTATTCTACCCTTCTAGGATTTGATATGCCAGAAATGTTTTGTCGTTAAGGGCAAAAAATTAATTGTCATAAATACTCTTGATGCAGCTTCTGGTTTTGAATAAGAATGTTGTATTTACAAATCTGAGTTTTTTTTACTTTTCTACCCTCCAAGTTCATAATGATGATTTTTCCCTTTTGCAATTGGTGTTTGTTTTCAATTATCGCCTCCTTTGTCACCCAATAAAGAATAAGTTCCTGTATAGTTTTTTTATATTAAATTGACTATTTATCCTTTTATAGCTCATTAGAAAGCTGAAAGTTGTCCCACTTTGCCACCAAAAAAACTTGATCAAATCAAATCAACTACGATTTTACCCTCTTAGCTATTGATATTTTATAAAAGTGGCGTGGGTTCAAATCCTCGCAAATGCAATATTAGGTGGTGTTTAGGAGTTAAAAAGCTACTATTTAACAAAAAGCTATTAACGTTTAGGTCTATAGCAGAGAGTGTGTTCACTGGTAAAAAAAAAAGCTATCACTGTTTGTTTTCACTTACTGTTCCCCTTGCCATATATGGCATGAAAAGTTCCTGTACACTCTTTATAGATCAATTTTGACTAATTTACCCTTTTACTGCTCATTATATACTTGAAATCTATTTCTACAACCTAACAAGATCATGAACTAATAATCTTGTTTTCAAATATGTTATCTTTTAACAGTATAAACTTGAAAGTTGGCCCACATTGCTACAGGTTTTATCTCAGTATTGACTATTTCAGGGTTTTAGCCTCCTATATCAACTTGAAAGCTTTTTCTACAACCCAACATGATCATAAAGCAATGATTTTGTTTTCAAATATCTTACCCTTTAAAGTTCACTATAAACTTGAAACTTGTCCCACATCATCATCAAATCTTCAACATGACTATTTGCCCCCTTCTACCTCCTATGTCAATCTAGATGGTTTCTACTTTCTACAACCCAACATGACAATGAACCAGTAACCATGTTCTTTTTCTACCCAATCAGATTGGATGGATTTACGGGTCCGTGACAGAAGATATTTTAACTGGCTTCAAGATGCATGCAAGGGGATGGATATCAATATACTGCATGCCCCCGCGTCCTGCTTTCAAGGGTTCAGCTCCAATTAATCTTTCAGATCGTCTGAATCAGGTTCTCAGGTGGGCTTTAGGTTCAATTGAGATCTTGCTGAGTAGGCATTGTCCCATCTGGTACGGGTATAATGGTAAATTAAAGCTATTGGAAAGACTTGCTTACATAAATACGATTGTCTATCCTCTCACGTCCCTACCACTGCTTGCTTACTGTGTACTTCCAGCTGTCTGCCTTCTCACCGGAAAGTTTATAATTCCTGAGGTATGTCAATTCAACTACTTAATACTTTGTCGACTTTTAAGGTCAAACATGCATCTTGAACTTCCGATACTGATGAAGTTACATACACTCAACCGAAAAGATAATGTACCTTGAAATTTCATAGCAAGAAATTGAACTAGAATATTGTTGGTCTGAATCTTGACAAAAAAATGTCAATGTAATATTCTAATGTTAGAGAAGTTTGACAAAAGAAGTCATAATGTATCATTTGTGGTCGTGTATGTTGAAAACTTCGGATTTTGTTAACTTCATTGTCTTTTAAGGTCAAACATAATTTATTTTGAAACTTCAAGATTGATTATTCTTTATTCAATTTTTAACATTCAACCCAAAAAATTAAGGTCATTTGAATTTTCAGAAGTAGTTTAATTGTATAAGTGGCCTGAATCTTTATAAAAACCCAACTCAATTTTACTTTCTAAAGTTACCAAAAAAGTGAGAATTTATTGTTTGTTCAATATAGTTGCTCTTTCTTTGCAAACTTGGTGAGGTTGTACAGTCCACATGTCCGATTGGTTGTACATATTGAAACACTCAACTTTTGCATTCTTCTCTTTCCTTGCAGATAAGCAACTTTGCTAGCATGTGGTTTATTCTTCTCTTTATCTCCATTTTCGCCACCGGAATCTTGGAGCTCCGGTGGAGTGGCGTGAGCATTGAAGACTGGTGGAGAAACGAACAATTTTGGGTCATTGGTGGCACTTCTGCTCATCTCTTTGCCGTCTTTCAAGGTCTCCTCAAAGTTCTAGCCGGAATCGACACCAATTTCACCGTCACATCCAAAGCCAGTGACGAAGACGGTGAGTTTGCCGAATTGTACATTTTCAAATGGACTTCCCTCCTCATCCCACCCACCACCGTCCTCATTGTCAATTTGGTCGGCATCGTCTCCGGGGTTTCGTCTGCAATCAACAGCGGTTACCAGTCGTGGGGCCCTCTATTCGGGAAACTGTTTTTTGCGATATGGGTCATCGTCCATTTGTATCCGTTTCTTAAAGGTTTGTTGGGTCGTCAAAACCGAACCCCCACCATTGTTATTGTATGGTCAATTCTGCTTGCTTCGATTTTCTCCCTTCTGTGGGTTCGCATCGACCCCTTTACAACAGACGACAAGCTTGATTCTATTCGGGGTCAATGTGGGATCGATTGTTAGGTATATGAACATGAAGCTGATCCACACTTTTTGAAGTTTGATATAATGTAATGAATCCAGTTACCACTAGAAATTCTAGATGTCTGCTGTTTAAGAGAATGTGTTGAATTCGTATAATCATTTGACGTTAGTTTTTCCCATTTTTGGAGATGACAGAGAGGAGTCACGGTAATATCATTTTTTTATGTTACTATTTGAAGGAACTAAGGGGCTGTTTGGTAGCCTCTTAATGGTTCCATTA
>BJCN01310542.1:0-13269 GCA_018326445.1 Flaveria brownii
AGCTCGGGTTGCTAGAGTGATGGTTAGATCATTCTAGCATTAACCGGCTGTGATACCAATTGTGAAGTCACTGGATCGGTAAACATCCGAGCGTGTTCTTGACGGGGGGTGATAAACCAAAAGACAAACAATAGTACGAACAATAATCGAATGATTCATTGATAAAATCTAACGATTTTAAGCTCGTTACAACTTAAGAATCAAGACTCTTGGTAAGGGGAGATCGAGCATGATCCCCCCTCTCATCCGGTAGCATCTAGGCCCCGGGCAGACTCCCTCTCAAAAACCCTCACTGTCTATACATTTAAACTGGTATATATAGGCCTCGGCCCATATTAGATATGACTGGGCCCATTCGTGCGATTGGACCATGCGTATGGTTCAATCGTACGACTGGACCATGCGTATGGTTCAATCGTACGACTGGACCATGCGTATGGTTCAATCGTACGACTGGACCATGCGTATGGTTCAATCGTACGACTGGACCATGCGTATGGTTCAATCGTACGACTGGACCATTCTTATGGTTCAGTCTTACGAATGCCCCAATCGCATCTCTCAGTCGCACGACTAGTCCATTATCATGGCTCAGTCGTACGACTGAGTCTCATTCGCATATGCTCCTGCGAATGACCCAGTTTCATGTGTTTATAACATATCAGGTGTAATACATTAAGCCTAGACTATTCGTCAAGCGACGGACACACTATATATGGCAATATATGCTCCAACAAGATGTATCAAAACAATCCAAAAAGATATCATGTCTGCAAAAATTATAAGATATACAACATAAAAATTAACATAAGAATAAAGTTTTTAACTACAACAAGATATCATGTCTATAAAGTTTTAGATTAAATATATACTTAATCAGAATCTCCCTCATATACGTTAGTCTCGTTGTCAGACCCCTCAGTGTCATAATCAAAATCCTCTTCATCATAATCACCCTCGTCCTCAGACATCACATTAGCAGTAACATTTGGTGGATTAACTTCACTTGCAGTCTCGCCATCGGTGACATAAGTAGGAATATTTTGAAAGTATTGGGTGAAGTCAATGAAAAGTATATTATTAGATGAAGAATGATTATGAACGACGTCAAGATCTTCTGTTAAGTCATTATCAACATTTTGAATGTTCTCCATGAGGCCATCATTGGATAGCGGTCGATCCCAAATTTTACGATGATTAACATTCTCGACGACCCACCGGTGATTATTGTTTTGGTTTCCCCGAGAAGGTTCTCGGATGTAGAACACTTGTTTAGCTTGGGAAGCAAATATAAGTTGATCGTCTTTGTCCCATTCTCGTTTGGTGTTGATACTGGTGATATTATTGTCGTATGAAACACCCATTCGAGTATCGAACCGTTTGCAACCAAATCATATCTTTTGCAGTGTGCCTTGAAGAATACAAACGTTGTAGTCTAGGGGTTAAAGGAAACCATCGTAACACCTTGTGAGGTAACTTCTTGCCCTTTGTATTTGTATCGACCCACCGACTCTCGTTACAAACTGGACAATTTTCTAACAATAGGTTTTCTACCCAAAAAAGAGCACAATCACTGGACAATTTTCTAACAATAGGTTTTCTACCCAAAAAAGAGCACAATCATATTTGCACACATGTATCGACTCATACCCTAAACCAATCTTCTTTAATGTCTTCTTGGCTATATAGTGAGAAGAGAGAATTTTGTTACCTTCAGGATGTGAAGACTGTAACAACTCAAGGAGGTCATCAAATAAGCTATTGGTCCATTTATTTTTCACCTTAATATTCATAAGCTTTGCTAAAAAGTTAAGGGAAGAAAACTTAGTACAACCAGGATATAATTCTTATTGAACTTCCTCTAACAAGTCCTCAAAATCATCACGGACACCGCTACTCTCTTCCATAACGTCTTCGATAACGTCAGCCATTTCATTTGTTGGCTCAACATCATCTACAACTACAACTTTAGGAATTAAACTTTCACCATGATAGATCCAATCCTTGTACGTCCGACACATGCCCCATATTTCTAAATGATATTTCATTTTAACCCATTCTAATAATTGAGTATTCTGACATTTCCTACACGGACATCTAATTAGGCCATATTTGTCGATATGTTTTTCACTCATATCGATAAAAGAGCTGAGTCCTTGCTGATACTCGGGCGATCTACGGTTCGGATTAAGAATTCAACTTTTATCGACAGACATGATTACAGCACTGTAATATAATTTAGGATCTAAGTGGAGGAATATAATCATTGTGATTATAATGAGATCACGAAACCTAAAAGCTAATAATGATAAAATTAAATAACAAAACGAACAACAATTTTGTTTTTCATCATAATGACCATCAATTATAAGTCAATTTCTAATAATGAACAACAATTAAAAACCAATTTATTCTTGTTATTCATTATACGTAACTAATTTTGTTTCTCTTAATTAAATACCTAAATAATTTAGTACAACTAATTGTTAATTTCTAATACAAGTTTTTTATACTTTCAACTAATTATAAGCAACTAAATAACAAAATACTCAAATCCACATAGTTCAAATATTAAGCAAAACTTAAAGCATATACCAACAAATTTAGTTTCTCAACCTAAATATAGTTTCAACAAATATGACTTCTAATCCTAATCCAATTAGTTCAAAATTTAACCATTTACATCTTTAATAAAATATCTAAATAATTTAGTACAACTAATTTGTCAATTTCTAATACAAGTTTTCTATACTTTTAACTAATTATAACCAACTAAATAACAAAATACCCAAATCCATATAGTTCAAATATTAAGCAAAACTTAAAGCATATATCAACAAATTTAGTTTCTTATCCTAAATATAGTTTCAACAAATATGACTTCTAATCCTAATCCAATTAGTTTAAAAGTTAACCATTTACATCTTTAATATGGTTTTAACAAATATATTTATCAATTAATCAAAACTTAAATCATAAAATATATGTTATCTCATCCAAAATAACACTAATCAAACAAATAATTTTATCAACTAAGCATAATCTAAAGCAGTTACATCTATAAAACAAAAAATTTTAAAAAAACGAAAAAATACCGAATCTAGAAATATTTGTAGTAGCGGCGACGAAACAGGAGCAACAGCGGCGACGGTGGTCAGATCGCGCGTGGTTGTGACCGGTGGTCGGTGATGGTGTTCGTAGTGGTGGTTGTGGTGGGTGGTGGCTACGGTCGGATGGTGGTGGCTGTGGTGGGTGGTGGGTGGTCGTAGTGGTGGTTGTGGTGGGTGACGTGGTGCGGGCGGTGGGTGGTGGCTGGTCGGATGGTGGTGGCCGCAGGTGGTGGGTGGTGGCTGGTCGGAGTGGTGCGGGCACGCGACCAAGGATGACCTACAACCCGGGGGTCGGATGGTGGTGGCTGTGGTGGCTGGTCGGATTGGCTGCGGCGGAGGCAGTGGTGGGTGGTCGCGGCGGAGAAGGCGTCGGCGGTGGGTGGGTGTAGGTTGGAGGGAAAGTGAAGAAGGGATAAGAGAAAGACCGCGTATATCCATTCATCATTAGCGGCGACGCGTTGCCCTAAAGGCGTCGCTGCTAACGCTCACAGTACGATTAACAGGAGCCGTTAGATCTAATTGGTTATGGACGGCTAGATGTGGCTCATTTAATGAACGGTGGATCGTCAATCTTTAGCGGCGTCGTGTCGCCGCTAAAGGCGTCGCCGCTAATAGCTGTCGCCGCTAATAGCTGTCGCCGCTAATAGCTGTCGCCGCTAAAGGCGCTGTCACCGCTAATACCGTCGCCGCTATTGCACACGTTTCTTGTAATGATTGTAATATCAAAACCATCTCATGTAAGCTGATAAACACCATCATCGACTGAACAACATTATGAAGACCAACAATACATACAAATAAAACAAACACTATCATAATAGAAATGTAATATTTAAACCCAACAATAGAAAGTAAGAAAGAACCCCAAAAGAAATCCTAGGGCTTGCATAAAAGAATGTGGCAAAGCAGAAAAAAAGAAAAGTGTAGTATTCCTCATCGTTTGAATATTATACTGTATCAATAAAATATAGCCCTAATTCATGGGCATTTTCTGTTAACCAAAACTCACTGTCATCAACACCAAGTGACTGAATACACAAACAAAACAAACCCCAAAAGCATGACAAAGAGAAACATAAAATAGAGAGATTACCGTATCCATAAATCGACCACCATAACACAAAGATTCATGAAGAGATATGCCACTGAGGTGCAAACAATCGAAATCGTTGACCGCCAACCAAAACCAAACTAAGGTTACATGAAAGAGAACAACTCCGGCCATCCTCTCCTAACTTTTTCTCTCTAAAAAGAAGAAAAGCAATGTAGGGGCTATATATAAAGGCACACCGCCTTGCCCAAAAGAAATGCAATACTCTAGTGGTGAAAATGGAAAAAGAGGAAAGTATACTATTTCTCATCGTTTAAAGATCATATAAAGTCAATAGTTGATAACATATGCATATAAAACCAAAGAAAAATGTAACAAGTGATCAGATTAGTATAGAAAGAATGGTGGTAAAACGAATTTCCTCACCAAAGGGGAAGAGGGAAATTAAGATTTCATAATAGAATGTAGATACCTACTGTTAGGGGACTAAGAGATAGAATAATAGAGAAAACTTATAGATCCAAGTACATCATGCATCATGGCAGTACAAAGATGTACAAAAATATTCGAAATGAATATTGAAGTTTAGGAATAAAGAAATTTATTAATACGTAGGTGGATAAGTGCCTAACTGTTTACATGTTGGAATCAAACACTAGAAACTAACTGGATGTTTGTAACAACCTGAAATTCTCAAATGAAAGTGGGAGATGATAACTATGGATTTTATCAACATACTCTCACAAACTAAGAAACGATATGATATTATTTAGGTAATAGTAGATCCATCAACAAAGTATGTCTCTTTCTTGTCAACACGAGAAGACTATAAATTAGAAAAATCGACAAGAACTCATGTCAAAGAAATTGTTACTAAGCACGGCGTACCTATCTCCATTATATATAATAAAGTTAGTCGTTTTACGTCAAGGTTTTGGCAAAAAATTTAACAAGAATAGGGAACGAAAGTGAACCTAAGTAAGGCATATCATCCTCAAACGGATTGACAAAGTGAAACAACCATACAAACATATCAGGGCATTTATGATAAACATTGGAGGAAACTAGGATGATCATTTACCTCTAATAGAATTTGCATATAACAACAACTTTCACATGAGCATGAAGGCTGCTTTAAACTGGAGTGAAGTGTCGTTCACTAATCTGCTGGACTAAGGTCTATAGAAGTCCATTAGCTGGACTAGAGATTATTAAAGAAATCATTAACAAGATTATACAAATGTGAGAATGGATAAAAGCTATGAGATATAGACAAAAAACTTTGCTATAAAAAAGGAGACGTTTCGAGTTCCATCCCAGGGATAAAGTGCTATTAAATGTCTTGTCTTGAAAAGACATTATCCGTTCAGCAAGAAGAAAAACTAAATCCACATTATATTGGATTGTTTTGAGAGTACAGATGTTAGAGTTTTCGTTGGTTTAAGTTAAATGATAAGCTAAAAAAGGACTCGAATAAACATAGGAAAAAGTAAGTGAGATGAAAACAAAATACTCACACATTTTCACATGAATTTCACATATGGCATTTATATATGGTGGGAAGAATGTAGTATCCCGTACTTAGGTTTAACAATTATAACCGTGAAGAATCAAACAAAAATGTAAAAAAAGCTTAAGCAAGCTATACGATTATATGATCTCAATTTGATGTCTATAAATTAAAACGGCCAACCTTGAATTTGATACGAGCACTTAGTATATAAGAATACATATATACATGATACTAATATTTTATATATTATCAAAAGAGTATGTAATAAGTAAAATAGTTATTTAAATGCGAGACGTCTAGACGAGTGTGAAATATAATCAAATACTTGATTATAATAATAATAATGATATGTAAAGTAATATGTGTTGAGAGGAATTCACCTCTCAATAAAAAAATTAGTTAACAATTTGTGTCTATTCTTAAATCGGTCAGACCACTAGCAAAGTATATTTGGCAAAGTCAAAAAGATTCTAAGGTGCTACAATTGGTCAATAATGTACAATCACCAAAACAAAAGGTTCAAATAATTTAAGTTTTATAACCTCTATAGTAAAAGATACAAGCATATCTGCAAATACCTAAAAGATGGAAAATAATCATGGATGTTATCAAAGACGTGGACAAATATATGCTTTTCCGGTCTCATTATCCTATATGTTAATTTAGGAACTGAATGAATAGTGCCCGTACAAGTAGTTATAAGTAACAAGGTACAAGCAGCATCAAAAAGACTTTTTGATTGTGTTTCATTAGGACAGAAGAATGCGGTGAGGACATTGACAAAGAGTGTTCTAGAGAAGTAGGCGGTGGCCACCACCTCCACCATCACCATCACTTGCCACATGATGGTCCTAGGTCTACCATCATTATCGGTGCATGTAGCTTCAGGTTCAATTGACTTCGAACATATCTTTCTATTTTCTTTTTAGGGCTAACAAAACAGTTTTGTTTGTTTATCTTTTCTTTTTGAATGTTTGCGCCAGATCAAGATGGAGTTACGGGGAAGTTGCGGTCTGTTCTCACCGATCTTCGATTCTATTATGCTTAATTGATGTGGCTCATAACTTTTATAGGATGCATGTATGTTGATTTCCAGATGATTTTGTGTTTGTGTTTTATCTATTTGGTTTTGCATTTGATCACATGAAATAACTTGATGCTTCATATTTTGCAGCAAGCTGTGAGCCATCGTCTAACAGATGATATAATTGAATGGCTTCCCGTCAACAGATAATAACTTATATTTGCAGACATCTATATTAAATTAGTAAATTTTAAAGATTTAAATAATTGCTTGGTGTTTTGGGCAGGTATTTATCCACACTAAGTTACAATAAGGTCATCAACAAGCCACAACAAATAGGGACCAATCAAAGATTTTGCTACTATTTCTTTCATATTTTACACTGTGATCTGTGGTATATTATCACGTAAGAGTAGGTTTTTGTCTGTTTTAATTAAGTTGTTTAATTAATCCAAAATTTCTAAGGTCTTTTTTCACCTAAAACAGAGTTTGTTATGACATTAAAAGATTGATAAAGATTGAAAATTTAGGGAGTTTTGAAACTTTTGAATACTTTTATAATCTGTACCGGATTAGCAATTTAAGACCTTTTATGCATGTTAATCTGGTGTTGTTACCAATTTTTAGCCTATAAAAATTCGGTTCAAATGTCCAAATACGGAACTGATGTATGGAAATAAGACATTCGGAGACTAGATGCATTCTTATGGTTGTTGTTGTTATTAGTTTGTATTGACTTTAGCAGCACTGCGAAAATACTCCATTAAGTATGAATTTCTATTACTTTAGATTAATTATTGATAAATGAATAAATAATGGTTAGGCTTAAAATAGAATTAACACGACCCGACGATCAAATTCTTGGTTGGAATCATCAACTTTATAATGATTAATGTTACATGAAGGAAGAGAACATAATATTGATTCACATTCTTGAAATGAAATGGTTGTCATTTGTTTGCCGATGGTTAATTTTCCTTTTCTACTGGTTATTTCTATATGATTTTTTACATATGTAACTTTTCTTGAAGGCTGAGAGTTCAACTACAACATTGAATTATAGGAGTGCAATATTGAGAACATTATTCATAAGGTAATCGTTATCCTATTTTCAAACTAAATATTGCAAACTTGTATTGTTGACAAAATTTATGGTTTTTGATGATAGTGTAGGGCTAGCCCTTCTAAGATCCATTAATCTTATAATATCAACCTTTAAATATACACATGAATGTCAAGTGCATGGTGTTTGTTGGTTTCATTCGGGTTCAAGTACCCGTTAGAATTGTAGATATAAGATATAAGTTATTGTATCATGATATGTAAACTTGGTAGCAGAGAAAACTTGCTCAAAGAATTTTTTTAGCCTGGGAACTTATTGCTTTTTCAATGTCTTTGCAGGTCTACATTCTTACCCTAACTAATAAAGTTATTGACAGTTGAGTTTCTATTCAAGTTTCTAAACTGCTTCAAAGATGTTCTAAGCACTTGCAAGTTAAGAGATAATAGCAAAAGGTTATTTTTTTTACTTTAATACAACATAAGTGGTTAGTTCATTTTTATATCACTTTCTATGATCCAACGACATCAGGCAATCACCACAGTTTATGAAGTGCTTTCATGCTAACATAAAACTCCACCCACAAGTTGAATCCCCGCTGCAACGCGCTTGCAGCGGGGATACAACTAGTTATAAATAATGGAGGAATATTGCATTTTTCAACCAAAAAACAGATCTTGTATAAAGAAATGGAACTTGAAAGCATCAACTCAATTAACATAGCTTTAGATTATTTAATAAAATATATATACAAAATGCCAAAATCTCAGGATGAAACTACAATGTTATAATGTTGAAGGATAATTGTATTGGTACTTGATTCTAGAAGGAATTATGCACATTAATAAAAGTTCAAGTGCTTATGTGATTATGTGATCATTTAATAATATATCAACTATAAAACTTTTAGTGCATAAAAAGATCCTAATCTTGAACATGAGTGGCATCTCTGTAGGTGATTGTTCTTGAGATCACGTCTTGTTAATCGTTTTACCTAAGCATGCAATCGCTTTTCATAGAGATAATTTATGTTGTAATATATCTTAGTGTAGTGATCGTTCTAATTGTTACTTGGTGCACCATTATTTCTTGATGTATGTCTTTACTGCATATGGTTCTTGTTCAATGTTAGAAATATAACTGCATATTCTTAGCTGTAGTTTTGTGTTTCCGATTTACAAAAATATTTCTTTTCCATATTATTAGTTGTAGTTTTAAAAGGTTGAAGGATGCTTCTATAAATACCTTATTCTGGAAGGAATTATGTGCAGAGCACGTGATTATTCTTAATATAATATCCTGAATTCGTGCTCATCTTTTTCATGTTAATTCTGAAGATCTCACATGATTTGATGTGTTTTACTGACCACGTTTTTTTGATTATGTGTTCGCTAAATGGAATGTTTCAACAAAAGGCAATATATAGTCTTAAGTAGTAGTTGATACACATATCACAAAATGTGTATGAGTGTTGAAAATATATACTATATATATTACAATTCAATATCATTATATTATAATAATTATTCTTATTAATGTTCTGGTATTTTTTGCTATCTTATATATTGGACTGGTTGCTGGAACAACTCGTTGTCTGGATTGGACTTCTAGACAAATTTGAGCTGTTGCAGATTAGGTCAAGGGTCCGTGAGATTGTATATTTAGTTATGCGTTGCAAGAAGTGAAGAGTCTTTCAATTTTGTTTAGCATCTGCCTACTGCTTACAAGATCCTCATCTTCACCGGTCAATGTTTTTCATTAGTTCATCTCCGTCGTCTTCGTCATTATTTGTCTGTTGTTGATGTTCATCATGGTGATGTCCATAGTAATTTGTATTCAGATCATCACAAAATTGATCAGAGTGTCTTGTATTTCTGATCCAGATTCTTTCGAGTTTTGTTTCTATTTGTGGTTGATTTGAGATTCTTAAATTGATTTATTGGTGATTAATCCATGTTTTTATCGTAGTCAATTGGTTAAATGTGAATAACTCGTGTTTGTGACAATGACTTACATGAATTAATCGTAGTCAATTGCATAAAAATGAAGAAATTTTTTTTCTCTTTACATCTTTATTTTGTATCAATCAATTTATGTACATTGTATGTTTAGTTTTCCATTGTGATATTTAATGGATAGAATACAAATATTATCCATAATCATACTTGAGTTTGCTATTTGATGGATAAAGTTAGACAAGTATCACCAATGCATAATCGTCAAAACACAGAGACAACGTTATGCATCCTAAGATTTTAATTATTATGGTGATTCAAACATATCACATTTCTCTAGCATAACAAAATCAATCATTCTTAATAGTTGGTTTGTATATATGACATGATTTTTCATCTAAGTGGTGCTTTGTAGCATTATTTAACTTATATGTAGCTAAGAGCACGATTGGTTATGATAAAGGTGGCATCCATGTTTAGTCTTGTGCTTGTATTGGGTGTTTGAATTGAAGGAGTTAATTTTGATGGGTTTAATAGTCAGCTTATTGGATACGGGTTAAAGCTGTGGATTAGTGTCAATGGGTAAAAGTGAGTAGTAGTTTGATTTAAGCATATGTGGTATTTATGTTCAAGTTTTAAAGGTTTCAAGTAATGAGTCGTGGGTATCGTACGTGGTAGTTAGATTTCCTTATTTGTAGGATGTAGTGGGTGAGTTTGAATTCCCATGTTGCATGAGTCTGTTTACTATATATGTACTTCCATTTTGGATGATGAAAGAGTGAGTTGAAGTGTGAGTTCAAGCACTACTATTTTCTTTGTACCTAAGTTTTGTTGAATGTGTAACTTGAGGCCTGACCACAATAAGGTTCAAATCATCAGCATCATTGTAGCACAAATACACAATAGGCTCACTAGCTGCAACAATCTATGTAAATTGTAGAAGCAAGTCCGTTAAAGAGTGACGAGAACTTGCACTCTTCTTACCCTCGGATGTCACATGTGTAGATAATCCAACAAGAGGCTTTAATAACATGGTAGAAGCGCCCAAAACACAAACTTATTCCCAACCTTCTTAAAGGCTTCATTCTTACTAATACACTAGTTTGGCATTCAACTATTTCCTTCACACAATATTCAACAACATAAGTATGATCAGATTTGATAAAATCCAAAGCACGCAAATCTGCAGAATAACAAATAAGCTAAACCTTTAAAAAAGCATACCATCCCCATTGATAGACAAAGTTTTCTTAGTTTCAAGGGAGCCTATTACTCTAACTCAACATAACTAACAACTCATGGAAAAAGGGGCAAACATGAGAAGAAAACGAACAAAATTTGGTTAACAAATCATGATTCAATTTATTAACAGAGGTTCCTTCATCACTCTAAACACCATAAAACTTTCTCCAAACTATCATGAATGGAACAATATCCTGCGAAAGAAATGATCCTTCCAGGGATGAAGCAAAGCAACAGTTGTACGTAGGATCAAACCCTATTCACACTTTGGTACAAAGGAATTATGATCCTTAGTGAAGGTTTTGTAACTTTCTTTATCCCAAAGTAATGGAATATGCAGACTTTAAATAGAGAAAGTATTTACACTTTGGTACAAAGGAATTATGAAACTACATGCAAAATATATTTAGAATGATACAATTTAATAAACCTTAACATCCCCCCGCAAGCAAAAGGATGGCGGACCGAGGCGTAGTTTAGAACGAAAGAACTCAAAATGAGGCCGAGGGAGACTTCGTGTGAATATGTCCGTCACTTGAAGCTTGGTGGGAATAAACTTGGTACATAGTTTGCAAGATCTTACAAGCTCACAGATAAAGTGGTAATCCAAGTCGATGTGTTTGCGCGCTTGTGTGCAATAGGATTATGTGATAAAAACAAGGCTATGTGATAAAAACAAGGCTATGTGATAAAAACAAGGCACTTTGATTATCACATAAGATAGTCAGTCGGTCTGGGGGTAGCGCATGTAACTCTCATAACAAATGTGTTATCCAGATAATCTCAACCGCTGCATTAGCCATTGTATGGTATTCTAGCTCACAGCTAGAGCATAAACAGTAGGTTATTTCTTAGCACTCCAGGATACTAGGTTTCACCTAAAACAATTAAAAAACCAAAGGTGGAGCGACGTGTTTCAAGGCACCTAGCCCAGTTGGCACTCTAGGATGCAAGGCTTTGATACCATGAACGTTTTGTAATTTTGGTACACAGAAACTATAAAACTACATGCAAAATACATTTAATATAATACAATTTAATGAGCGTGAACACTTAGAATCAAGGGTAACATGATTAAACTTGAGATCAATCCCTTGTTTGGAGCAAAACTCCTCAACATAATATTGAACAAGCTTTGATTCACTGAGTAGCCATTTCATTTTTGGAACCAATTGATGAACAAAAGAAAATAAGAGCTACTAACTTGAAAATATTGAAGAATGCGAGAGAAGAAAAAGCACAAAAGATAGGTTTTACTTTGAAGACGAATGCAAAAGATCTGATGTTAAATTTTAATCCGGTAGTGTAATTTTTAACCCGTTAGTGTAAATTTTTATATAAATATCGAGTTCGCCCCCCCCCCTCTAAAGAATATTAATTTCACCCCCGCTCCCTACGATAATTTTCAAGCTCCGCTACTGTGTATAATGAAGAAACTCATTTTAAAGCAATTTAAATTTTTGAAATTGAGTAAAGCTAGCAAAGGAGCAGAAAAATCAAAGGACATCTCTCTAAAGCGATGTGAACTGACACCTAGTAATCACACGTCATCATATTAAAATCATCAAATGTAAAATGAATGAAGCAAAAAAGCTTTAAACCGATAAAATGAAAGAAGCTAAGTCAGACCCACCCATACTTATGCAATAACCACCTTTAACTGGAGGTTGATGATATGAGTAGTGTGTTGATCTGGTTGATGCATGAAGCAAATGAATGAAGTCAGCTTCTACAGCCGAAGCATGACATAGCTAACGTGCATCTTGAGATAAACAACCTGCAGATTATCTTTAGTTTTCAACACATATAAAAAAAAGAGAAAATTACCAAACTAACCAATTGACCATAACCATTTACCAAACTAACGAGTCAAAAACGAAAATTAAAAAAAAATACCAATCGGGAGCCGCCACGTGGCATCCCTCGCTGAGTCAGCGAGGGAATAGGGGAAACCCTCGCCTCGTTTAGTGTGCCCAGCGAGGGATACACATAATCCCTCGCCCACGTGTCATCCTCGCTGACGTGGCACCTGTTCCTCGCTGAGTCAGCGAGGGATTATGTGTATTCCTCGCCCATTATTACCAAAATACCCCTCCTCGCCCATTTTTTTATTTTGACAGGATCTCAGCCTCTCGTGTTGATCAATTAGATTATGTTTGCAGCGGATTTAGCACATTAATTAGCAATTATATCAACAACATAAAATATATTGCAATTAAAGCATAAACATAGAGAGAGAAGAGTTCTGCGAGACAATAAATGTTCTATTGTTTGGCACGTTTCGGCAATTAAAACAGTATGGTTTGCCATCCTT
>BJCN01310561.1:0-14407 GCA_018326445.1 Flaveria brownii
AATAAGAATAGTAATTCCTTTACTTACTGAATTAACCTTCAAATCCACTTGTTTTGATCCATTTAGTTTTCATGATCATCAAATCCAATCAAAATCCAACAATTTTCATGTCTAGTTTAATTAGTCGTTTGGATAAAACTAAGCATTATGGTTTCAAGTGCATTTTTATTCAGAGCTCATAGTTGCTCTTTGTAACACATTATGACTGATACTCCTGATGCTCTTTTTATACATAACTATTTTGAAATAAGTGGCATAGCTTGAACCACACAATAAGTGGGATATGAGCGAAAGTAAAATATTTTAAGGGAGACAACTCTATATATATTAAAAAATTTACACTACCAGACCAAAAATCTACATTACCGAGCTGAAAATTAACACTACTGACGAAAAAAAGAGGAGGGCGAGACCCCTCTCTGGCCTCAATAAGCTTCACCTATGCTCAAAATGCCGTTTGGTCATATATATACTGTGAAGGTTAAGTCAGTATTAGAGTTGTTTTGTGAATTGACTAATGCTAATGTGGTAATAACTCATTGATTAATAAAGGTCAATGAAAGTCAAAAGGGTTTCGGGTTCTAATTGTCTGTTAGTTCAAACTCGAGGGACTTGTATTGTCAATTTTCATACTAATTCTGTTAGTAGCCGTTAACCTTGAAGATCATCTCCGACGAGCCCTATATATTGGGGTTTTGTTCCTGAGTATAGATTAGAAAAAATTGTTCGCTCATTAGTCTTTCATTCTTGTTCAATTTCATTTCTGTAACTGTACTTTTGATCATTCGATTTCGTTTTAATGAGAATTTAGCTGGAGTTTTCTTGATCGTTCGGTGTTTGTTTTCTTTTGGTGTTGCAAAATTACAACATATACTTTACTGTTACTACTTCAAAAAAATCTATGCAGCTTGTTTTTTTTGGTTTTTAGAGATCAAGAAATCGTGCGTTTGATAACCCTGCTGATAATAGCTGCATTGCTGTATTTTGTTGAACCAACTCTTTAAAGACCAGGTGTGACAAATTTGAAAAATATATATATATATATATACCGCGTAAAGACACAGAATCATGTATGGTGTTTAACAATCTTTCTATTGAACTAACAACTTGAAAACTTTAGAGCCAACACACATTTATGGTAAATCAAAGACTCTAAAGGCATGTCAATGAATGAAAGGGAGGCATTAAGAATGAGTAAATCATCTTCTACCTGAACTCTTTCTTTCTATTCCGCTCAAAACAGAGGCCAAAAACAAACAGAATAATACCAGAATAACACCAAGATGCAGTAAGCTAGAGAGTCAGATTCTAATATAGAAGTATCATAAGCGTGTAAGTTTATATATAACAGACATACAAATTTCCGGGGGCAAAGTATGGTTGCCAGTATTTAACTTTGAAAAATGTGGTGACAACATTTCTAAGTTCGAACATGTTTCTGAAAAATAAGCATTTCATTATAACTCAAACAACATATATATATCAACATGTAACATAATTAGTCAGCAAATGTTGACAATCATGTTCTATAAGAACACTCTCAAACTGGACATCAAGAATTTCAAGAGATAAACCAAGATGATAAATTAGGTATTTTGCCATCTTTTCTTTCTACACTTGGTAGCTTTTGAATGATAGTTCGCATACGAGAATCTATACCTACATTGGGGATTATGGCTAGTAATATCTTAAAGGTAGTAGAATCAGGAAAGAAACCAAGGTTAATCATTTCTTCCAAAAGATCTGTTGCCTCTTCACACTCGTTTTTCTTCAAGAACTCTTGAACAATGACATTGTATGTGACACTATCCGGCAAACAACCATTGTCTTCCATCTTTCTAAGTAATTCTTTACCTTTAACCAATAACCCTTCATGGCAATATACACGTATCATTACTGTATAGGTCCTAACACTCGGTTTCAATCTTTTTAAAAAAAGTTCATCGATCAGATCCATAGCCAAGTCAGGCTTCCCACATTTGCTACAACCATCAATCAATATAGTATACAACCTTACATCTTTCTTCATTTCTTTGTTTCCTAGAGAACGGAAGAGAGCTAATGCATCACAATACTGGAAGTTTTCGCACATTCCATGTAATAAAATACGATAGGTGCATACATCGGGAGCCTGACCCTTTGCTTGCATCTTGTTAAAGAGTTCTCTAGCTGCTGCAGGATTCTTGGATTGAAACAAACCTTGTAACATGGTATTGTAAGTAATAATGTCCGGAATCAAACCCTTGTCTTGAATTTCTTGAAAGAGACGCATGGCCTCATCGTTTCTCTTCTTCTTACAGTATCCGTTTATCAGGCTGCTATATGTGATGATGTTGGGCACAATATCCTTCTCCACCATGCCATCAAGAACTTTCTCTGCTTTATCTGTTTCACCACGTAAACAATATCCATCGATTAGTGAATTATAAGTGATTACATCCGGATGCAGTCCTCTTTCTACCATTGCTTGTACAACAAACTCTGCATCTTTCACGGATCCTTGCTTGCAAAAGGCATTTACCAAGATATTATAGGTTTCCACTCCTGGAGATACTCCTTCCTTCTCCATATCTTTCAACATTTTTGTAGCTTCTGTCTCTCGACCAAAGTTACATAGACCCTGAATCAAAGAGTTGTAAGTAATAGCGTTCGGAAGAACACCCTTTTCACTCATTCTGGCAAACTGTTCTAACGCATTATCAACCATTCGATCTTTGCAGAGGCTATCGATGACTGTGCTGTAATGTTGCACACGTGGTTTACAAGAGCCTGATTCCATGAACCTGATCAATTCAAGGGCTTTGCTAGTGTCACCTACTTTACAAAGCCCATTAATAATGGTTCCAAACATGACTTGATCAGGCTCACAAAGTTTATCTTTAATCAGTTTCTTGAATAACTCCACAGCTTCAAAGACACGATCAGCGAGAACAAGCCCGTTTATGAGCGTGTTATAGGTGGTCGAATCGGGCGGATAACCTTGCTTGAACATGGTGGCTAATAAGGCAAAACCATAAGTAACTTGATTCAACCGGCAAAGACAGTTGATACAAATGTTGATTGAATAAAGATCAGTAGGAATACTCATTAGCTTCATTTGCTTAATAAGCATAAGCGCAGTGGAATATTGTTTCATGTTTACAATAACAGTAATGAGCTTAGTGAATTGGATGATTGAAGGTGGAGGTTTTCTTTGAAGCATTTCATCAAACAGTTGGAGGGCATCATCGACCTTAGAAACTTTAGAGGCAGTTTCATGTTTAAGAGACAATAATCTTTGATTGAAATAATGGGTCGAAGCATTAGAGTGATAAAGACGATGAAGTCTTGTGCAGTTCATCCGACAAGCGATCTTAGGTTCAATTTCAAGTCCTTCATAAGACGATTGTAATGAAAGAGGGGAATAAGCGTTCAATTTGTGTTAAAATTAAGCGTCTTGTAGGTAGTGACATTGAATCAAACATGAAGATGAAGATGAAGTTGATGATGACGATGAAGATGAATGCAATACTGCAGCTTTCTTGATATCTTCTGAACTCATTGTTTATGGGCTTGGGTATGAAAACATTTTTTCCTTCTGATTTTTTTTTTTTTTGATGTTATCTTTTTAATTGTTTTTTTTACGAGTAGGTCTAAACAGCGTTTTGCAGCGGGCTAATGCGGGATAGAGTTTATAGGAAACCATAGACGTAAATAAAACTTGACTTGTATGTTATAGAGTACGAAACATGTATGCATTACTAAGCCAATATTGTTATATAAAAAATAATACTCATCTTGAACCGACATAGGTATGAACTTAGTTAATAGATTTATTTTGACGTGCGTAAACATTTCATATGCTTATGTCATGATTTGCAAATGTGGGGTTGGTATCGGCTTGCTTTGGGCTGCAAATATCTCCATGAATTGCAAAGGGTTGTGGAGATTCAACAAGGCGAACTTGTCATTATGGGTCAAAACGATCATGAAGATAATACACATCATGTATTGTTAAATCGTAATATTGCGGATTCGGTATGGCGACTAGTTCACAAGTGGTGCAAGACTCCTCAAGTGCGGATTCAATCGGTGGTAAGAAATACGTAGTTCATCAAACAACATTAATAAGGCAACTAGTTTTGAAAATCTCTATCTATGCTATATTTTTAACAACGGTATGAATGTATGATGTATTTGAAAGACAAGAAATGAACGTAGCTTTAACAGTAAACAAAAAGGCTCATAAAAATTCTCGGTGATTGTAAAATTTTTAACCTTTCTATTTTTCTTTTTTTGCTAGAGTTTTAATGTAATTCTTTTGGCTGTAAAAAAAAAATAAAATAAATGCTAGAAGCCGTTAGAAAAACAGACAAAAGTGTCAACTCATGTGTGCTGACCTGCATTGCATTATTCATGGCTAAGATGTCGGTATTCATTGTGGCTTCAGATTCAAGCTCAGGGGCAATTATGTCTTTTCCTCTCAAAAAGTATGTTTACGAAGTTACGTTACACGTTGCCGTAATGGGTCCATCACTGAATTTAACCTTATAAAAGCAATATAAATAATTTTAAATATTTGACTTCCTATCTGGCAGTATTTCAACAAATCATATACATACACGTGGCCAACACCCACTTCCTTATGATACCTTCCTTCTTAAAAGCTCCTCATAATTTCTTGCAAGAGTCTAACTTCATCATTCATCAAAAATATCTATCAGAAAGATCTCTGAAGGAGAGGGGTAAATCTGTAAATTACTAGGTATGGGTAACGCGCTCAGGTATCTGTACGGTGAGTGTTGTTCTAAACCAACCGCTACCACCACTGGTGATGGCGGTTGGGCGAATCAACAACACTCACACGTCCACCATGGCGCGTCAACGCCCATGGTGGTTGGTGTCTCGGCCCTTGTTCAGGATATCCATCAATTTGAATTGACCTCTCAGGTACCACTGAATCTGAAATATTCAACTTTTGCATAACTTCAATTTGTCAAATTTACTTACGAGTGTAGATTATTATTATTGTTATTGTTATCGTTATCTAGGTTCCTGAAGGTTTGAGTAAGCACGTGGTTTCATCCAAGAAAGCTCAGGGGAACTGGTAAGGTTTCTTGACATCTTTTGCCCACAAAATTTAGTAACTATATAAGGGTATTTTAGTAATCTCACATGGTAGATTTATTGATTATTTTTGTTATATGATGAACTCAAGGTATAGCAAGCTTTCTGAGGCATGGGCACAAGCAGTGCCTCCACCAAAATCACCTGAAGAGGTTTCCATGCTTGTTGTTAACACCTTAAAGCGACACAAAAAGGCCGATGTTGAGGTACTTGACTTATCATAGATCATATAAATCATACAATAAATCATACAGCACATAGCATACAGTATACAAAAAGCTGTGATACACAACGTGTTTATTAAAAGGATTAGACCAGTCAACCCAAAACCTGTGATACAGATGTTGTGTTTCTGGTCGTATCAAGACGCCCGTACCGTTTATATAAAAGTATATAAGCCAAAAAAGATTAACGTTGTTACGCAACAAAGAGTCCTAAAAATTCACTCGTATTGACTCGTTACTCAACCTTCCATTTCTTCCACTTATTGATACTATAGTCTAAAAACATATCAAAAATGAAACACAAAGTTCTAAATAGTACCTATTTGATGATCTTGTGCAGGGGTTGTTATCGTTTTACGGTCTCCCTCTACCTCAATCCGCGGTTGAAGTCACTACAACCCAAGCTCCACCGGTTGCCAATGGAGCCAAGTATGAGCTAAACACACTTCCTGTAAGAATTCTGGCATTTCTAAGCTAAATCTTCAATTTGTTTTACCATTTTGTTTCATCTTGTTCTAACATGATGTGAAATCAACTTGAATGAACAAAGGTGGATGAAAAGGCGGTAGCAGATGGCGATACAGTGACAGTTTATGTTAGTACCTTAACTCCTAGGGAAGCAGCATGTGTTCCACAAAACGTACAGCATGCAGCAGTGGAACGGGCCAAAGCGCGAGCACATAAGAACTACACCAAAGCGGATGCACTCCATAAGCAAATCATAGATGCAGGCTACAGGTAATTTACTATTTCCGTGTCACTAAACAAGCAAGCAAACATAACGAGTTTAGTCTCACTTATTACAGAGCTATTAGTAGAGTCTAGAAAGGGCGTGATAAGGCCAAACCTCACATTTATCTCATTTTTGTGTCACTAAACAAACAAACAAATATACATGTGTAATCATACTCATATTAGAGTTACTAGTAGGGTCTGGGTAGGAGGTTATAAATACAAACTTACGTCTATCCTATCCCCCCCACCCCTCTTATATATTTTTCTTCAAGCTCCGCCATTACAAGTAAACACCCTGGTATAATCATACTCATAGCAGAGCTATTAGTAGGGTCTGGATAAGATTTGACAGAGACAAACTTTACATCTTTCTTATTTTTGTGTCACTGATCTTGTTTAATAAGACTGTCAACAGTGATCTAACTTGCCTAATTACGCAGGATGTTAACCATACAAAACGAGGAAGTTCTAGCACGAAAGTATCGGATTCGACTAAGGTAAGTTGCTTGGTGTTCTATTTTTCGTTTGTAGGATGAATAATGGTGGTGTGTGTTTGTTAAACATGGTTGATGGTACAGGGGAATTGATGCACCCGAAAGCTCAATGCCTTATGGTAAAGAGGCAAAAGAGGAACTAAGTAGAATGGTTGTTGGAAAGTCTTTGAAAGTTTTGATCTTTGATGAAGATCGTTATGGCCGTTGTGTTGGCGATATCTATTGCAATGGGGTGTTTGTGCAGGTAGACTTTATATATTATTTTGATAATAGTGCAGATTTTTTTTTAAATAAAATGATTTAACAGGCTTTGTGTTATAAATAATAATACACTTTGAGCTCCTTTCGCACAAAATCACCGGTTTCATTTTAAACTAATTTTTATTTTTAATTTACCCACTTGACCATTAAAAGAGAAAACGATTAGTTGCGCTAAACTAGTTGGGTTTGATACCACATAAAGCGAAAATTATGTTAGACGTATGAACCTGAACATTACCCATTCAACCCAAGTATATTCGTTTTATTTATATTTTTGTGCATTTTTAAACTATAAATTCTCATGCCCATCTTTCTTTCAACTTTCGAACCTAACCTGTTTAGGTAATCATGTTCATGGTTTTGACCAGCTCATAAGTAACTGGATTGAAAAAAATGCATCTTGCTTTTCATGGAGCCTAATACGGTTGCCAGCACGAAATGTGAACTAAAATGTTTTTATAAATATTGAATAGGAGCGGATGTTGAAGAAAGGACTTGTATGGCACTATGGTGCTTACGACAAGCGACCAGAACTAGAAAAGGTAACATCTCTCCTTTTTTTATACGTTATTTGATCGAGCCACAAACAATTGTTCTAAAAATAGCTAAATTGATTGCAACAACAGTGGGAGAAAGCTGCTAGAGATAAGAGAATTGGGCTGTGGGCTTCGGCAAATCCTGAAAAACCATGGGAATGGAGGAAGAATCGTCGTGAACAAAGATAGTTTATTGTGAGGAAGAAACAACAATGACGTAACTTATCTACCATTGAAGAACAAAGATAGTTTATTGTGAGGAAGAAACAACAATGACGTAACTTATCTACCATTGAACTCAAAGTGAAGAAATAGTGTGCAAGACATCTTTTGTTAAGGGTCCAAATGGATCAAAAGTAATGTAAAAGTGTATTCAATGTTTCCAACCCTAAATAGTTTCATTAAACAAAATAGATTATTATTTAAATAGTGTAGATTTTGTATCCATTCTTGGTTGTTTAAGAGCACGAGCGCTCCAAGGGATTTAGGTTATGAAAATGGAGGCGTGAAAGCTTCACGTACACTACTTGCATGACTGACAATCATATAATTTATACGAATCATAAGAGCCTTTTAAGTAGTTTACGAAGTTGGCTAGACATGATCAAAGATTAAGAAGGTGAGAAATCTTTGCATATGTAAGAACATTAATGATCAACAATCAGTATTCTTACCTTTTCATTTTCTACTTATATAAATCAAAAAACTGCTAAATGTGATATTAAACCCTATATTATTTCAATAATTTATATGTTTGAGCAATCTGAACATATGTTAAGAGGCTTTCCTACCAAATGCGCATGCTCTAGCATTTGAATAATTTTTAAATTTTCCTGTTTGAGATAACACGCAATGGTGTAAAAGCAATCTTACCCGATTACAATTTGCAGGTGACATAGATTCCCGCTACTTTTCTAGCTGTTACTAACCTGTATTATCTGGGGAAATCAAGTATTATAAGTTAGAAGTTCCAATATTATCAGCAACACCAGATGTAAAGATCATGCAGTGACAAATAAATTCTAAATTCGTTATAGAGGCTTAACACAATGACTGTAATAAAAGGATTCGGTAACATAATTAAAGTGTTAAACGAGCAATAGTCTGTTTCTCCCCGGAAGCTCACTTAATTGTTTTTGGTTATTGAGTGGAAGTGGAATGCCATGAGGTCACCCATCCTGCAATTTGCCCACTCAAGCATGAGTAATTGTAGATTTCTCTTCTCATCCACAACCAATGCACCCAAAACGCGTTGATGGTATTTGAGTGGATATTTTTTATGTCTGGTATCTCTCCAGTGAACAGATGATGTGGGATTTGCCTAGGCCCTAAGCGGTCGCTAAATTAGAAGCCTAATAGAAAAGATTTAAAAGGCCAGAACATGATCCCTACTAGAAGCAAGATTAAAAGTAAGGCTTACCAGGTAGGTTCTTGAGCAGCCCTCCTGTAAGATACACAAACCAGCAAAGACAGTGGCAAATAGTTAAAAAAAAAAAGAAGATCCACATAATAAAAAAAAATCAAGAAAGAACAGTAGGACACTTCATTCAATAAGCCAAACAGATAGATGAAAGTAACACAATCAAATTTATTAGCAAAGGTTATAGAAGGAAGCTCACCATGATCTGAAGGCTGAATAATAGAAGGATCACATCAGCTATTGATATTTAGCATCTCTGAGAAACAAAAAAATTGAAAATAGTGCTGCAGCTGAAACTTAAAGAGGACTTAAACAACCAAATAAAGGCATCAACTTTCAGTTATCCATATAAGGCATTAGAAAATCAAGTAAATTTACAAACTTGTTGAAATTCAACATCATACTGAAAGGAAAGGTAAAGAACTTTACATGACAATGGAAATATAAAAACTCAAATACATCAAAAACTGGTCCTTGCTCGTTACAAATTTATCATACAAATCAAATTTGTTTAGAGTTCATTTTCTCAATTGCTTTCTCTATGTATAACAGATGGAACAGGTGGTTCCAGAGTTACATCATTACCTGATGGAAGAGAATTTTCTTCCATGCCCAGATGTTCTTTTAGAAACTTGCTAGGACTCGGCGAGTTGGACTTATAGGGCGTATGTGAGGTGTTGTGAGGTGGAGAACTTGGCCCAGATCTGAGTCCAGATTTTTCTTCTGGCAAAGTTAATATAGAAATCTGATTATTTTCATCACCTGATTTTTTATAAAACTTATCCTCTTTTATGTCATATGAGTTTCCCGTGCGGACCTCTTGAGCAAGTGAACACCAGCAGCAGAAAAGCCATAATGCACAATCAGTAATAGCAGGTTTACCACAGCATGAATCAGATGGAGGTAAGTTGAATCTTTTTCTCATTTGAATTCTCCAAAATCCACCATAAAGCAAACCAAATACACACAGAAATATCCCGGTAATCCCCAATGCTTCTCGTGCAGTCTCATTGTCAATATTGATAGCAGCCAAATTAAAAATCCAAAAAGGTGCCAAACAAAATAGAAGAAACGTTGCTATATGAACGTACATGTTCCCAAACCCAAGTCTCTCCATATTCCACCCGAAAACACAAAAGCTACAAAACAAGGAGAGATATGCTAAAGAGATATCTTCCCAGAAATCAAATATACCCCCACTCCATTTTGGACTAGTTTCACTTACTCTTTCGTCTCTTGGGGTGAATGAGAATCTCCTTTCGAATGATTTGATCCTTGGTTGACCTCGTTGACTACCATTAGCATCATCTTGTTTAAGTTGCGCTTCTTCATCTGTTGTATCATAATCTTTCCCCAGTGGGCTAACAACACAATACACACCAGCAATTGCAGGGGCCCCGATTGCTACTGAGATAGTTATAGCCACCCCAATTGCAGGTCTTTCTGATCTTTTGTAACCCACGTTTAAACCACATAAAGCATATTGTGCAAGGCAGTTAAGGTTAAGTAGCAAGATAACAACCAACATGTGTGCCCATTCATGAGGTTTATAAGTTCCATCTTTGCAGTATATTTTTCTTAATTTTGTAACATCTTCTGATTTCCATCTTAACAAAAGTACAAGGTGATACAGACGCTGTGGGTGTTGATATAAACACATGAGCGTAAAAAGTGCATTTAGAATTTGGTTGTTGACTTCAAACCAAGCATCTCTTTGAGTTTTTCTTGGTAGGGCGTGGTTTAACATACCCGTCATTACAAGGAAGAGTATGGCACCTGAGACAGCAACACATATGATCCAGATTAAGAGAACCATATTCATTGGGTTTCTTATCCATTCTTTTGCCATTTTTTGAAGGGACACCCACTCAATTCTCTTAGAAAAGACCCTGGAGATACGATCCCGGATTTTTTGACTTGTGCTTGAAGGCACCTTGCGTGAGAATTCGTCTCTTTCTTGGGCAATTCGCTGGAAATGTACAGTTGGCGTACCTAAATTACCGAATACAAGGAAACTCGGGGTTCTGTTTGTTAGACTACCATCACTTGGAGTATGAGAAGTATCATCCCTAAGAAATCCCCTTCGAGAGGTTTCAATATGCAGATCAACACGAGGCTTGACTTTCCGTCCGTTAGATTTCTCATCTTCAACTCCAGCACTCTCACTTGTAGACATTGTAACTTAGAACCTAGCCTGATTATTGTTTTAAAATGTTGATTGCTCTAATAAATTAGATTCCTTCAGTAGCAAGAGCAATGGTTGCAGTGCTGCAAATGCATGGACCGGAAAGGAAATAAATATATAACTAAACCAGTCAACCAATTACCAACAAAATAGCTCGTTATGCTAATGCAATTATAAAACCACGAAACATACAAAATTAGAATAAGTGCCTACAAATTCATGGACATCTTCATCTTTTAGTCATACCGCATAAGGCTAAACAACACAGGATCACCATAGTAGATATGTATAGTATAAGTAACATCTTTATCCCCAAAAACATAATAACTTACGTAGCAACAACTACCTCATCCATTCACAAAAATTCCATGATAAATAGTTTAGAACTCATAAAGTTAGAAGACTATAGATTGATAAATAGAAAACTCAATAAAAAACACATTATAACATGCAATTAAGGTAACCTAGACATTAAATTATAACAAATTTCACATGATTATCAACCACAAAATATCTAATTCGTAATGAATACAGCACGATTAAGTACATCCTTATGCTAAAACAAACTGTGTATGTGCATCTTCTACACACGAAATAAGCAAACGCACAAATCTACCTGCAAATCAGCAATATACAATAAACCTAACTTCAATCCATCAAACAAAACGATAAACCTCAATACCGTATGAACACTATACTATTCTCTCACTTAAGCTGAATCTAAGCTGTATTTATCAGGTCGGATATGAGTTGTCCAACAACTTCAACTTGTCAATTCATACACAAATAATAAACCGATGAACAAACACCTACGGAAAACCTCAGGATCTCAAACATTCAAATCGAAAAGCTTAAATCAGTCAACGCGTATTTCTGTGTACATCAAAAAGCGTGAAAACTGAAGAATCTCAAAGCCGTAAGAACAAGCAAGATCTGAAAGTGTTTTTGAGAAAGAAAACATGAATATGTACCTGTTAGCAGAAGAATTAGTTCAAATTCATCTTCACTCCATTGCTAACACCTTCGATGCATAATAATTTGTTGATGAAATAGGATGCGTGAAAGCGATGATTGTTGACAAGGTGTATACAACTCGTGAAAATCTGCGGTAGCAGCCGAGTCGAATTTATGACTCGGTGAGTCGGTCCATACGAGTTACGGGATTGACTCGTTAGCGACAGTGTACGTCCAGCGGTGTTGCTTTAAATAGAACAATACACAAACGGTCCTTCCGGTTGTTAACTTGTTATATCAAATGACTATTAACCTCTCTGAATATTATAACTGAGTAACGGACTGAAAACACGTGTAATCATGTAGGTGTTTTCTCTTTAACAAAAATAACTAAAATAACGTATAACACGTTTGACTTAGTATTTAAAATAGGGTCGTGTAGGGATTGCATCATTTCACAATTCTGATATACGTAAATGTAATTTTATTATACTCTTATGTTATGTGTAGTAGATTTTTTTTTACTATTTAAAGTTTAAACTTATGACTTTAAAACTACAAAACAACAACCTTCAATAAAATTAATTGACCTTGATATATTTTAGCAAGATGGTCCTGGTGGTGGGGCAGGATTTTTTTAAAAAAAATTATATATAATATATATAAAATATTAGAAGAGTTTTCCGATTCGATTAAGTAAGTAAATTAGATAATTTTACTATAATATTTTTGTTTTGTTTATCGTTATAACAATTATAAGATGATATTATTATTCTTGAAACCATCCCAAAATTTTAGACTATAATAATATAAGAAGATATTAGAACGTTCAATAGAGACGTCATTCTTTTTTATTAGATTTTTTATGTCGTGCAATATGTATTTAATTAATTAGATGACCCTAGTTCTAAATGAAAACTTAACTTTCTTTGAGTTTAAAAATAAAAAAAGATTTTAGTTTATATTTAATACCCACCGGTGGTCCACGTTATTCAAGTGTTTTAATTAATTGTATCCTTCTGCAATTTACCACTAATTTAATAAACCAACATGCAAGTAATTTTATCTTAAAAAAATCATTTTTATTAAGAAAAGCACCACGTGGAAACTAACAAAAATCCAAACACATTGATGTAAAAATTGTCAGCTGCAACAACAAAAAAAATGTCATGTAACATACTTTGACAATTAAAGCATTGGTATAAACGAGTAAGTATTTTTAAGGCTATTTAAAATAGGCTTGCTAAAATTTCAAATCAAGGCTAGCTTAAACGAGCTTAAGCGTAAACTTAAAAATTAACATGAAAAACTACTCACAAGCTAAACCCAAACTTTAAAAATAAAGTTCAAAACAAGTTGAGTTTCAGTTTTGACAAGTTTAAGCTTGACTTGTTTTGTTTACATCCCAATGGCGTTTAGAGAAAGAAAGCAAATATTAGTACATGTAAAACTTTGACATAGTTTAATAAATGTTCTTCCTTCGACCATTTGTAATTATTACAAGTGATGACAAATGCAAAATATATAAAAATTTATGGACCATAGTTAAATGTTGATAATTTCAAGTAGAGTAAATTTCGGTTTTGGTCCCTGTGGTTTAACCATTTTAACCATTTTAGTCCAAAAAGGAATCTTTGATCATATCATGTCCTGTGGTTTCATTTTTGTAACGGTTTTGATCCCTGACACTAACTCTGTTAGTTTTTACAGTTAAATGTGAGGGTACTTTGGTCATTTTACATTAGGAGGACTAGTTATGTAAATTATATTAGATTAGGATAATTATTGTAATTTTTTAAAACAATAAAAAATAAAAAAAAAACAAAACTTAAATGTAATCCAACCCAAACCCCTAACACTCCCACCATCCTAAAATCCCTTTCATCAATCGGAACCCTAACCCTAACCCCCACCATCCCTTCCTCCCCTTGCACCAACTCCACTTGAAGGAATAGCTGCATTCGACATACTCACTGAGATACTCATACAAGAATAAACAGTAAGGACATGTAGTCCAAAACGAAGGCGAATCATCCACATTCTTATCAGCAGCCTCAGTTTCACCTTCTGCCACTACCTCTATTTCCATTTCAGCTTCTTCCACCCTTACATCATTGTTACAGTTAATGGTATCAAGAAACTGGAATGGGGTAGCTTCTTGCTGTTGCTGAAATGGCCGATGTGCCTGCGTTTGTGACTATGATTGTGATTGCGATTGAGATTTCTGCTGAAATGGAGGTTGTTGCTGCTGTTGCTACTGTGGTTGAGACAGTGGTGGTGCTTGTGTCCACGAAAACGGAGCTTGTGCAGGCGGAGACCGTGGTTGCATAGGCGGAGGCTGTGACAAAGTAACTTGAAATGGCTGCACTTGTTGCTGAAGCAACTGCCCCTGATCACGATGCTGAAACAGCCGCTCCTGCTCACGAACACCCACAACCCTAACAGGATTCTGCAACAGAAAGTTATGCTGCTGCAATTGCTGCTTCAATGAT
>BJCN01310569.1:0-16942 GCA_018326445.1 Flaveria brownii
AGGTCTGTAATCACTTGCAACAGAGGATATCTCAGCACTTCGGTCTATGATGACTCATAACAAAGAAGTGGTATGATGCTTGTAACAGATCTCATGATTAATCACATCACCATCAGGTGTGAGTGTTGTAACTTAACAAACAATCAATCTAATAAGCTAATACAATTCAAAAGTACTCAGATGAAGACACATACAAGCATAGAGATTTAGTGTAATCACAAGAATTTACTTTTTCAGTATACTAGCATGATATTGTCTACACATCATATCTGATCATGTCAGACTTTATTAGTGAGTGAAGTATGCAACTGATCTCACTAATATACTATCATTTCTCACATATTGCAAAAACAGATTCATTCCAAAAAATGAAATAACAAATAAAGAGAGACTCTATTTTTTTAGAGTTTTTTAATTTATATTTTTTATCTTTAATTTTTGAGTTTTCTACTTTTGTATTTTGTTTTCCTATAAAAGAAAACACACATACACAAAGTAAAATCAGGCAAATAACTTTGAAAGGTTCACTTATGAGGACCTTTTGGTTTAGGGAGGGATCTGATCATGATAAGATTCAAAGAACTGAAATATGAACTTAGAAACCAGATTTACATATGGTTAATAAGACCAATTGACTACACTAAGTACTCAAACCGTCCTGGTAGGAATGCTTTAGTAAATAGATCTGCCCACTGTTTTTCAGTTGCAATTTGAATCAAAATGATTAAACTTTTTTTAGAGTTATCTCTGAGAAAATGATATCGAATTTTGATATGTTTTGTTTTTCAGATTAATCCTTCAGTCTCTACTCTCTACACTATCAAGTAAACAACTTCAGAACATTACATCAAGCATTCAAACCTTAACTTTGACACAAAAATTAGCCCCACAGAAACAGCAATTGAAATAACAATAATAATAAAAGAACATAAGATCAAAATACCCTTAAACGGTCAGATAGAATCGAAGGAGTGATGAGCTTAAACTTAGGTGCTTCAGACAGTAGCTTATCAAAATCGCCTTATCAAACAACACCATATTATTCACCTTCTCCTTCTGCTTCCCCTTGCTCCACTTCTGCATTTTCCCCAAATTAACTTCATCACAATCCAATTTACAACATCCAAAAACCAAAAAACTCACACATATTCAAACCAGTTAATATCATTCAAAAGGTAAAAAGCAATACAAACGTATTATCATAACCTTCTTCTTCTGCTTTCCACCACCGGACTTCGTCGGCTTGGACGACGGCAGAGGAGCCTTATCCTTCTTTGGTGCCTGTGAAAACAACGTTTTTTAGGGTTTTTGAAGATGATACATCATATCGATGATTGATGTATAGAGAAGATGAATGTGAATAAGATGGTGTACTATTTTATCAAAGGAGACGGTGACAGATGCACGACGGAGCCTACGGCGGAGGATACCAATGTACGATGGCGACGGTGACAGCGGTGCAGTGGCGGTGGTTTGAGCTATTTTAATTTATTAAAAGCCCTAGAAAGTTTTTGGGCTTGTCGTTTTTTAAGTAGGGTCCTTTGAAAAGAAAGGACCATATGTAATATGTCTTTTTAAACTGTGGTTCGACTAACAAATTTATAAATATAGCAAACAAACATACCCCGTATATCCCACTTTAAAACAGGGTCTGGAAGGGGTAGGTGGTGATGAGTCTTTCCTCTATCTTGAGAGATAGAGAGACCGCTTCCAAATAGACCCGAATCGAAAACGATAGCAAGCAGATTATATATCATACAACACATATGTATATATCACATAAGAGTTTAGAATAAGCATATGCATATTTATAAGTATATTCATAAGCGTAATATAATCATATAAGCATAAGCATACCCATTAGCATAACAACCCAAAGACATCAAATAAGTAACATGATTCACCTATAAAGGGCAAATGTCAATAACCTACACATCACGTGAGGGGTCACCCATCAGGTCTTCCTCTTCCTACCAACAGATTCCACTAGAAATCCTTAATTTTAATTCTACGCCTCCACATACTCCTATCTTCGATCATGTGCTCGGAGATGTGCAACTCTACCATATCCCACCTAATTAACTCATCCCAAGTCAACTTAGGTCTTCCTCTACTCCTCCTACCATCTAAGGTGATGTTCTTTACTGCTCTAACTGGCGCTGACATCGGTCTCCTCTTTACGTGCCCAAACCATCTTAATCTTCCCTCTCATATTGTATCCGTGATACAAGCCACCTCTAGCATCTGCCAAAATATGTCGTTCCTTATCCGATCCAGTCTTGTGTGTCCATACATCCACCACAGCATTTGCATTTCTGTGACCTCTATTTGTCGCTCGTGCGATTTCTTTATGGTCCAACAGTCTGCTCCGTATAACATAGCCGGACATACTGCCACTCTATATAGTTTTCCCTTTAGTCTTGTTGGGAACCTCTTATCACACAAAATTCTTGATGCTGCTCTCCACTTGCACCATCATGTTTGAACACGATGGGCTACATTACTGTGTATCTCTCCGTCCTCCTGTACATACGATCCTAGGTATTTGAACCTAGATGTCTGTGGGACCGCCAGACCCTGGATACGGATTTGGGTGTCCTCTTTATTCTATTCACTATTATAATGCATGTATTCCATCTTAGAGCGACTTATCCTCAAACTTTTGCGCTCTAGTGCCGCTCTCCACTATTCTAACCTCCCGTTAACATAATATTATGAAGAGACTTGGTCATCTCATCCACAAACAGCATGCACCACGGGACTGGCTCCTGTATAGACTTGGTCATCTCATCCAACAATACTATGAAGAGAAATGGGCTTAATGTCGATCTTTGGTGAAGTCTCACTTCCACCGGGAAGAAGTCCATGTCTCCGACTGGGGCTCGCACATACGTTTTTGCCTCGTCATACATATCCTTGATTATCTTGATATATCTCTCTGATTCCCTTCTATCTTGCAGACTTTCCTAAATGAGTTGTCACGAAACACTGTCATAGGCTTTTTCTAGGTCAATGAAGACCATATGGAGATCCCTTTTCTTTTCTCGATATTTCTCCATTATCCTCCTTATGACGTGTATGGCTTCTGTTGTAGAGCGCCCTGGCATAAATCCAGATTCATTTATCGCTATCTGAGTTTTGCGTCTAATTCGCATGTCGATAACTCTTTCCCATAGTTTCATCGTATGACTCAAGAGCTTTATTCCTCTGTAGTTTGCATAACCTTGGACATCTTTTTTTTTCTTATATATATAGATTATGACACTGCTTCTCCACTGTTCTGGTATCTTTTCAGTCTTGAAGATAGTGTTGAATAACTCTGTTAGCCATTGTAATCACTCTTCTCCCAGGCACTTCCACACTTCAATAGGTATATTATCTGGCCCTACCGTCTTAGCCCTTCCCATTTTCTTAAGAGCTCTCGTAAATTTCTCAACTGTAATGCTTCTATAATACACTTATTTTGTTGCGTTGTTTGGGTTGTTTGATCGATATCTGTTTGTTGATTAGGGTTCCTTACATTGAAAAGGTTATTGAAGTAAGTTTTCCATCTCACCTTGATGTCTCTCTCCTTCACCAAGACCTTTCCATCCTCAGTCTTTATAAAGTTAACCATTCTCAAATCTTGTCTTCTACATTCTCTTGCTTTAGCAATCTTAAACATGTCATGTTCTCATTCGTTCGTTTCTAGTCGCTTGTACATCCTCTTATAAGCTATGTTCTTTGCCTCTGACCTAGACTTTTTTGCCTCTCGTTTGGCCTTCTTGTATTAATCTTTTAGTTCTGCTTGTTCTTCCTCATTATTACAGTGTAAAAGCTTTCTAAAGCTTTGTTGTTTAATTCTTATCTTCTCTTGTACATCTTCATTCCACCATCAGAATTCATCATGACCGACTATCCTACATGTTGTAACTCTAAGAGTTTCTTTAACTACTTGAATGACTCTAGTGGCCATGGCCTCCCACTTTTTGTTTGCATCTTCCTGTGGCCCAGTCTGGGTCATTGATATGACCTTATCTCTAAAGATAGTAATCTTTTTGTCTTTTAGCTGCCCACATCTGATCATAGGTCTAATTCTCTTGGTTGGTTTGACATTTGTTCTCTCATGCGTAGATCTTCCATCAACATATGATGTTGGGTCACTATTGTCTCGCCCGGGTTTGCCTTACATTCTTTCGCGAGCTACGATCTTTTCTTCTCATAAGCAAATAGTCGATCTGCGTGTGTCTCCCGCCGCTGCTAAACGTGATTAGATGTAAGTTTCTTTTCTTAAAAAACAAATTTATAAAGCCTAGGTCATGCGCCAATGCAAAGTCAAGAAGATCCTTATCGTCGTCATTCCTAAGACCATACCCAAAGCCTCAATGCACCAAAAGAAAATGATCATTATCCTTACAAATATGCCCATTAAAATCTCCTCTTATGTATATTTTTTCTTTTCAAAGTATGTCTTCCATAACTTGATCTAAAGTCTCCCAGAGATTCTTTCTTTCCGCTTCCCCTAATCCAACCTGTGGTGCATACGCACTAACTACTGTCACTACTCCATCCCTTATAACTATTCTTAACAACATAAGCCTATCATCATATCTTCTCACCTTCACTATGTTATCTTGAAGTTTTTTAGCAACTAGGAAACCCACCCCATTTTTTTATTTCATCTTATCCTGAATACCATAGTTTATACCCATTGCACTCTGTTGCTCTCCTATCCCGCCATATAGTCTCTTGAAGACATGCTATCTATACCATACGTCTCTTCAGCACGTCTATTAACTCTAATAACTTACTAGTTAACGTTCCTACATTCCACGATGCCTATCGTAATCTATAACTCCGTTTATAAATATAAGTTGATGTTATTTGTGTAATTTAATTTTACATGTATAATCAAGGTTTGCTAGAATATTTAACCGAACGTGATGATTATCCAACATGTTTACTCTAAAAAAGTTTACTATTATATTTTAGTGTTGTTTGTCTCGTTAATAAATATTTTTTCTAAAATTGTCGCACATAGAACACAAAGCAACGTACCCCTAACTCTCTGCTTCGCTTAGGTCCTCAGGATAAATTTATAAGTTTTGAGACGCCCATGTATTAATCACAATAGCTGGAGTCTTTATACTTGTGTGATAATGTATTGTTTCTTCATTGGCATAACCTATTTTTCTTTTTTATACTCACTACGGCACAATCATATCTACAATGAATTACAACAACGTATCAACAATCAAAACATATAAAATCTAAACTAATACACTCAACATTTTTTACGAGGATTTGGGCACATATAGACATATTTTGAGTGTCATGTCATATACCATCCATGTTTCTTTTTCTTATGGTAACGTGAAAAATTAAATGAAACCAAAAAGAAAAAACATATTTGAACTTTAAGGAGTGATTATTAAAAAGATATTGTCATTGTTAGTTTGTGACGATTCGAAAATATTAGATTCAATATCTTGTTGATGCATTTTGGTTGTATAGTTTATTGTTGAAACAAATTGTTTCAAACAATTTCATCTATTCTCTTAGTCTATATTTGTTAGCGGGTTTCTTCTCATATTTTATTGTTTAGCATTTAAGTATAAATGAGTTTAGCTGAGCTGCGTTTAAGTTTAACTAGATTTTAGCTCAATTGTTTTAAACACAACTGTTTTAAACAAGTAAATTAGAGCACGTTTTTTTATGTTTAACCTCACACCTTAGCTCATAAGTTATTTGATTGTTATTTATATAGTCTTAATGTGAAATAAAATACTGTAACCTTCTTGGAACACGAAAACATTTAGTAACAATGATTATATGTAACATTTAAGTAAAATTTTTATTTGATTATACACAAAGAGATGCAAACGTAGACTATACCAACATGCTATTCTCGATGGTAGGACATGGTAAAATCTACAATCCGAGAGAGAATAGCAGACATAATAAAAAGTAAAGTAGAAGAACTATATAGTTAAGCACAAAAAAGATGAAGATCATACTAAAGTCTCGGATCTAAGAGAGAGAAGCACTGTTCATTACATTTTAATATTAACATATAGGTTAATAAATGTCAATATATTATAAAAATAAAAATATAAGAAGTTATAGATTCATATCATACATTATTCAAGCAACTAAACAAATCTTCATTCTCTCAAACAGCTTTGCAAATCGTGTGATACAGGTAACCCAACAATAGTTTGTTTCTTTATTTATAAATTTGCATTATGCTTCTTTTTTTATTAATAGCGGATGATTTTGACTCAATCTAATATCGAACCGAATTCGATCTGGTTTTAAGCGATTTGTATTTGAATTAATCCAAATTCAGTTTCAAATATATTCGATCTGGTTATTTTATATTTCTTTTTTTTTAGATTTTATTTGGAGGGACCTAATGACTTACTGCACATCATATTTATTTTTTTCATTTTAAATCTTTTGAAATTTAGTATCTGGTAATATAACAAAAACTATATATAATGTTTTAATTAGAAACGTTAATTTATATAACTTTTTACAGTATTTTTATTACCTTCATATAAGACATTAATTTATATTAATTATTTTACTAACAATGTTAGTGTTTGGTATAATTAGTTAATTAAATTTCTGCAAATACTTTAATTGATATAAAGAAAATAGATTATGAAAAATAAATGAAAAATGCATGGTCTTTAATAGGGTTGAAAACAATTGAGTGTTTTTAAAAAGAGAAAATTTCACATAATAGTAAGCAAATTTTAACAACGTTTCAATCGGGTCATTTATATTTTTATTTGTTCTAATCAGATCATTAAAGTTTTAAGAGTATTCTAATTGAATCACTAATACTTTTATTTGTTCCAATCAGGTTATTAAAGTTTTAGGAGAGTTATAATTAGATCACTCATATTTTTTTAATTGTTTTAAATAATTCACAAAATTTTTAAAACAATTCAGTTTTTTTATAAATATTGTTAAATTTTTAAGAAACTTCAATTTTTTAAATTTTTTACAACTTATGAATGACCTAATTAGAACAATTCTAAAACTTTAGTGATCTAATTGGAACAAAAATTTTATAAGTGACCTGATTGAAACAAAAAACTTTATGAATGATCTAATTAGAACAAATCTAAAACTTGATTACTATCTAATTAGAACAATAAAATCTGATTAAGCAGCTTACTTAAGTTTTTCAGCTTTTATGGTCACATAATAATTATGAAAATGCATTTATCACTCTTTAGCTGTCATCCTAAAAATATAAACTTTACACTTAACTAATACTATCCTAAAAATATAAACTTTACACTTAACTAATAATTATGAAAAAAAATTAAAAAATAAAAGTTCTTAATTACAGTCTAACATGTACCCGTAATACACATGGTAATTATATCATGAACAAAAGTTTTACAAATTACATATATCTTAATGTTTTATTTTATTCTTTCCACATTCCATGATAACAAGTTGCACGTTTGTTTGAACATACAATTATCTACTTGTTAGTTTACACTCGCATGTATTATATCTTACGTATTTTCATGTATATATCTTAAAAGACCTAAACTCATATATAATATATGTTAGATTATTATTAATGTAGCTTGTATTATTTTCAGTTAAATTTAATATTTTTTATTATACTTTTAATTCCAAATTAGGATTTATAAACTCCATATTAAACACAATAACAAGAATCCGTTGTAGTCTAGTTGGTTAGGATATTCGGCTCTCACCCGAAAGACCCGGGTTCAAGTCCCGGCAACGGAAACGCTTTATTTTTGAAAATTTAAACCACATATTCATTCAAATTGTTACCTTTGACCCCTCAAATTTTCTTAATTTTCATCAGCACCTCGCACCGGAAACTATACTAAATACACCCTTGGAGTATGAGTAATGAGAGTATCCCTTTAGCTTACGGTGTAAAACAAATTGAACAAAAGAATATAACCAAGTTTAAAACATTTCAATTTTATATATAAAAAATAAACACCTTATATTGAACTAGGTAGGACATCAAAACCGATATTGGTTTGCTAAAACTTTATATTAATACTGTCTACCTGGGTGATAATCTTATTTCATGGTCTCTCAAATGACAGACCACAATCTCTCGTTTAAGTGTCGAGGAAGAGTACAAAGTGGTCAACGTCATGGTTGAACTTTGTTGACTCGGAGATCTTTCACTCAATTTAGACAGACCATCATGCGAAGCTTCACTTGTCTACTATGACAGCATGGGTAGTATTTACATGTCCGACAATACAATTGAGAAGGAAGTTAATTTTGAAGCCATATAAATTCTATTATAACTTTTAACTTGCACATTGATACTGTTTTAATTAAAGAAATGTTCCCTTCCCACTTGACATAGAAAGCTGAATAATCTTTTGATTACAAATAATGTGCCATTTGCTAATATAAAGCATCCTTGAAACACAATGAAAGTAGTTGGATCATAAAATGGTTACCGAGTAACATGCTATGTTCCCTTCCAACTTATCATGTTTCGTGTTGTAGTACCGTTCGTACTTCGGAAACCATCCAAATCCGCCTTGACCGTTTTCTAATACAAATTGTATCCCATCCCATATGAAACTGGTGTCTTTGCATGAATCTTCAGCGTTATATACACATTGTTACTCAAAAACTAGACTTTGAGAGACACATAATCGCACCTGCATGTAAAATTGTAAAGATTGAGTATTGTTAGAAGGGTATGGGAAAAGAAAAGGAAAAAAGAAAAATGAGACTCTGCTTTTTCCATATATAAAGAGATTATAGCACTAGATGATGATGATGCTTTTAAACCTGAAATGAAATAGAAATAATTCTGCCCATTTCTAGTTTGAAATGTGAATCTTTTGATTATGTAATTCTCACTGATGACAGGAACCCACTTTCAATAATGTTTGATAATGTGGATTACATTATGAAAATGATATGAATTATGAAATCTCAAATATAGTATGAATTAAAAGGGTGATATGAACAGTTATTTCACCCTCTTAAAAAGTGTTGACCCTATCAAATGTAGTAGAAGTCAGGACGGGTCAGGCATGGTCGAACAAGTGGAAAGACATCCAAAGTGTATTCAGTATGAAAACTACCAAATTAGTTCATCATAGGAATTGTAAAGATTTTAAAGCAGATTTAACACATTAGTTATTTATAAAATTCAAGAAAAGAAGGAAAAGTGTTTGTGGTTCAGCTTAACATGACAGGACGCATTTGTGTAGTACCAAGTACACATTTTGACATGTCACCCTACCCTACCCACCCATTTTGCCACATGTAGTAAAATGACAAGTTCAAATATGGTGGTAACCATGCAAAACCACAAGTAAAATATATACATTTTGATGTGAATAGGATCTACTGTTCATATTTGTCCTTACCAAAACCAGAAGATAGAATGTAGCTCTATACTGCCATTTTCATTTCTATTTTCTGGTGGGGATCATAGCCTATGAGTTTGAAATCATTAGCCACAAAACCATCTATATCCTTCTTCTCAGGATTGATCTTCAAGATCTGCAATTGTACATTAGAAAATGAAAACTGAATCAAGAGTACTAGAGCTCACAAGATGGGTCAGGCAGGTTGGATAACGAGTCAAAATGACTTCAAGTTGAAACAAATCATTTTTAGTCTAAACAGCAGGGCCACCTGCGAGCTCTTTTCGTCCACTTTTATTGAACATTTATTGCATGATTAAAGATTTATTTATGGTTAGAAAAACAATATCTTTTTCAATAGTAATCTAGATAATTAAATAAAGATATTCAGAAGGTTGTATACTTTATAATTAGACTTTATGAGACTTTCAACTATGACCCATTCGCCATTGCCCTTTTAGTTTGTATCCCTTAATTTGACCCGTATGAGTCAAAACACAACCAAATCAAGGCATTCATAAGTAAATGAATCAAAATTTCCCACCTCTAATAAAAGATAGGAGCAGTAATATAGTAAATAGCATGAGAAAATTATACTACATGTGATGCTTACAGGAAAAGGTTTAGGCAGCTTCTGAAGTTGGTCTTGCAGAGGTCTGACATGAGTGCTATAGACATGAGCATCACCAAGAACATGAACAAAATCACCAGGAAGAAGATCTATACAGAAGTAAATTGAAGATAAAATCCACATGTAAATTAACATATTGTCTAAGCAACAATTAACAAATGCCTACTTGAATTCACACTTCACAAAATATAAATGGACTAAAAATATAAAAAAAAACTGAATTAAAAAGCTGTATTTTTCTACAACTTGTCCCCAATCAGTAGTCACTTATCAAGAAAACTAAACTAGTAATTATTTAAAATACACATACCACAAACATGGGCGATCATGCATGTCAATAAGGCATATGATGCTATGTTAAATGGAACACCTAGACCCATATCTGCTGATCGTTGATACATTTGACAAGATAACTCTCCCTGATTTACATAGAACTGCGGAAAATAACAGAAATACATTACTTCAGAGATCAATAAATTATTGTTCAGCACTTACTAGTTCAGAGCCTCTTAATCATTCAGAGCTCTTAACCATTCAGCACTTAATGGTTCAGATCTTAACAAACAGCCCCTAAGAAACACAAAAGGATCAGTACTATGCTGCCTATGCAAACCTGTGCAAACATGTGACAAGGTGGAAGTGCCATCTGCTTAAGATCAGAAGGGTTCCATGCTGAAAGAATTATTCGACGATCATCTGGATTGTTTTTTATCTTGTCAATAACATCTAGCAATTGATCAAATCCTTGGCCAGTGTAATCAGCATGCATGTTGGTATAGCTGTAAAAGTATTACAAGTATCTATTAAGTTGATGTTTGAAGCATTAACATGTGGAATAGAACAGATTACTAACCTTGCACCAAAGTGTCTCCACTGAAATCCATATACTGGTCCCAGGTCACCTTCTTCTCTATCCACCAACCCAATACTGCAGCATGAATGTAATATGAAATTCTAAAGAAAAAAAGGACGGAAAAAAAAAGAAAACTGATGACATCACAAAAGGAAGGGGGCTTGCCTGTCCAGGTAAGCTCTAGATGCATTACCATCCCATATATGAATGCCTTTATCTTGTAAAACCTGATAACCATATATGTCAAGAATAAAGACAAATGATCATACGATTGTACAAACAAATACAGCTTATGCCCATACATGTGATGATGAATTTTATGTTTTCACCATCTCAGATTCAGGCTGAAGAATTGTCCAATATGGAAGGAGACAGAACAGGTCAGGAGTGTGTTTGTTAGAACTTTATTCAGACAAAATTTCCAAGCGTGCAGAAATATAGTTTGTTTTGTTCAGACAAGAATTGCGTTCAAAGGACAAGAAGCAGAAAACGACCATTACGGATGCTTCGGAACATTTGAGTCCAAATGATTAACAAAAGCCTAATGTGATCTTCAGTCATAGATGCATGAGTATTAGACTACTATGTAAGCCAAGGTGAGTAGATAAAGTAAAGAAAGATCCGTTTCTCAAACGTTTCTTTCTATCACATAAAACAGCAATCCTTCGTTAGTTATTTGCTCTGGGAGCATTTACCTTCTAATTGACAGGTGAAATTAGTCCAGTAATATTTGAGAAAAAGAGAAGAATACCTTGGCACTTGTTGACCCACTGATGAACCACAAAAGTTCTTCCACAACTCCACGCCAAAACACTCTCTAAAAAGAAAATAATAACGGAGTTCAGTATTTGTGGTCTCTTGTGTCAGCCTACTGCTTATAAGTATCCCCAAGTAAACATTGTCATCTAAACTAATTTTGAATAACAATTAATAAGTTGGAATATGATTTAGAGAAATGAGCATGCCTTTGTTGTAAGGAGAGGAAAAGACTTTCTCAAATTGAACCGCATCTATTCACAATAAAAAAAAACCATTAATAAAGTATAAGGTGTTCGAACCATTTGCAGAAAACAAGCTTGAAAGTACCTGACAACCAAATTTTGATAAAGTACCAGTTCCAGTACGGTCACCCTTTAAAGCACCATTAGAAATGATGTCTTCCACCAGCCTCAAGTAAAGGTACTCCTCATGCTTTTCAAATATCTTTTTGGGCAGGAAAGAGAACATCCTTACATCAAACTTCACTGAGTCTGATATACTATCACACAATCCACTAATCTTATTGATGGCTTCAACTGCAGAGTTCCTCACACGAACATATGTAGTGAAACAATGTCGAATTCCATTCTCCATTAGCGGGAATGATGAGTACCATGGCTGGAACTGGGAAGCATCAATAGCAGGGATAAAAGTGTCACAATCAATGTCTGTTTCAATTTCAGTAATATGGATAGCATCACAACCAGGACTGTTGAGGGACTCCCTACAATAAAGCTAGCAGTTAGTATAAGCACAATATCAGAAAACACAACATAAGCATACAAGTAAACAACAATGTTTTTACAAACCTTAAGATCTCACCGCCACCTATAACAAACACCCTCTCAATATATAGACAGTAGGGAGATGATGCCAACATTTCCAAAGCAGAAATCATGCTCCCACACGTCAATACATTCTCAGTAGTTGCAATGTCGAAACTTGTTGAACGAGTAAGAACAACATTGAGGCGACCAGTTAGGGGTCGATGCTTCAGAGGTATGCTTTCCCATGTTTTTCTTCCCATAATTATAGCATTCTTCTTTGTTGGATCTGATGTGGTCATGGTAACATCTTTGAAAAACTTGAGATCAGAAGGCAACTTCCATGGCAATTTTCCATCTTTACCAATACCCATAGTACGTGTGGCAGCAACCACAACTTGATAAGTCCTCTGAGGATGAGATGGTATGCTGAGAGCCTCATTGCACGTGCCCGCAAAAGTTTCACCAGCCATGAATAGAATATGAGCCTGCAATGGACTAACAACCATCAGTAACAGGATCTAAGGTAAACTAGGATATAAGCAACTGTTAGTTATATAATATATTATCAAAGTAAACTCCTTAGGTGTCTCCTCAAGTCCTTAAGAAGATCTCCATACGCATTAGGCTAGCTTTTTTAAAACCAAGGTTGTACTGAGCACACAAGTAGTTGTGATATTTATTCTAAGAGCCCTGTGCATGACTGCTTGTCACATGACCTCAGCCAAACCTAGTATACTTTTCAACATATTCATTAAATTTATGTAGTATGTAATGTATAAGTTTCATTGTACTCTAGTGTGTACAAAAAGTAGTTTATTGATTCTCACAAAATAAAATTTTGTCTATATTTTATAAAGAAAAAGTAGACAATTTTCTTAACAACTTATACCATCAAAGCGCTAAAGCATATGGAAAAAAAAGAACAATAAAATATCCCTAGCAACCATATTACAATATGGATAACATACGTAATCACAAACATAGCTATACTTCACAAACACGCACATAGACAAAGCTTATCAACAGCATTATAGTAATTAGAGCTTAGGGACTTTATTAATCACATCACAATAATTTTTATGAAAAAGGCAAAATATAGGTAGGGTCAAATAAGACAACAAAATTATGACAAAATAACATGAAACAATTTAATATAACTTCACATACAAACTTCATTATATATTTAGAACAAATCATATCATACAATTGTCCTATACGTATTTTCATATTATTAAAAAAACGTGTATCCAGTGTTTGACTTAGCTACCACTTTGCACAAACGCCAGGGAAGGGTCGTCTAATGTATGAGCTTACCCTACACTTCGTCCAGGAGGCTGCTTCTCATGGCTTAAATTCATGACCTCAAGGTCACAAAATAACACCCTTACCCGTTGCTCCAAGGCCCACCATATGTTTTCATCTTCCGAAAACGCTTCATTACATGTTTATAGTCCATCAAAGCGTTCAAAGAACTTTAGACTGCAATTCAAAGATATCTGGCAAATGATTGTAGTTTTCTAGTATTTTTTGTGGGGTTATGGTGTGTACCCAGACAACAAACTGTTATCATAATTGTATACTCACTGAAATCATGCCAATTATAACTGTGTTTTGATTTCATACTTTGCAGTTATTAGTTAACAAACTAATATTGACTCCCTATCAATGATATGGAAAATCAAACTCAAATTAGGCACGAACCCTAAATCCATATGATCACAAAGACAGAGTTTAATTAACAAATTAGTCACAAAATCAAAATATATACAAGCACAAAGCTATCTAATAGCTATCAAATAAGCCACTTTGTCAATAACATCAAGTATCAAACTGCATATAATTAGCCAACTACATATGCAAATCAACAAACGTAATTCCATAATTCAAATAGAAAATAACATACAATTTGGGTTTCTGAATTCAGATCTGTTCACAATGGAGGCTGTAGAAGACGAGCAGTAGAGGTCAACGTTAAACAGTGGAGATAGTATCGTTGTGTGATGATGGATTGATGGCTAGGGCAGGGCTATATTTTTGGAGGGAAAATGAGGGAATTGGCGGGAAAATCATATAGAGTGATGGTAGTGAATTACAAAGATAGAATTATTATTTAACCAACTATTCCGGTGGTTTTGCGTACGATATTCGGTTTATACTAACACACGTCATGTTATTATTAAATTGGCTCTATTAACACAAGTCAGACAAGGTTTGAAGTTACTCTGGTTGATTGAATCTCATTAAAATTGTTTTAATCAAATTGAAAACTGAATTAAAATTTGTTTGTTTTTGTTTTACGTATCAAAAAATAAATTCTAAACTAAACAAATAAAAATACACAACAGTCTTACTTATGGTAAAATTATAAACATGGTTTTTTGAACTATATTGGAATATTTTGTAATTACAAAAAAAGGGTTTTTTTACCACTAATTATTGAGCAAAATGGCCTATAAATTACGATTGTCAAATACGCCCAACACCCGACCTATTTTCATCACTACTATGAATTGAAAAGCAAGGTCCGAACAAGTGCAAAAAAATTGTTATATATAATCATGAATAAAATACAGATAAAAATGATTATAGAATAAAATTATTAATTACTAGTGAGTACATTATTTACCGGTGGATATATTGTTGGAAAATTTGGTGAAAATGTGATTTTTCACTACTTTTGACACAAATAACTATATTAATACATGTGTTATTTAATTAATTAATTATAAGAATGTGTTTTCAATATACATGTGTTGTTTAATTAATTAATTATAAGAATGTGTTCTACAATGTGATGTTTTCATAATGAACCTAAGCACGTTTAAAACGGAGGTAAAGTAAGTCTAATATCACACCTACAAAAAATGATGACCCTAAATTGTGTGAAACACCATAACTCGCACACACATGTACATGTGTTACGAGGAATTGGTGTTTTCAGACGTACGTTGTACCTTGTACGCTAGCATCATCAATAGCGGCTTATATATATGTATATATTTATTGTGTTTGGCTTGTTGTCGAGAACATTAACTTGTTGTTTACATGTGATCGGGTTGTCTTAATTGTGACTGAGTTGCTCAGTGGTTGTGACTTACTCCTAAGTTATCCATGTGACTTGTCACTAAGTTGTAGATTTGTTGATAATGGTAGTAGAAATTTTTTACTCGGCTGTGTTACTATTAATGGTGTCATGGTTGCTTTTGCACAGGGCTGGAATAAGGGTGAGAGACCGCCCGGGACCCAATCTCTTGAGAGCCCCAAATTTTCTTTAAAAAGTTATATATGTGTATATTTAAAAAGGGGGGTGAGGTCATTGTAAAAATAAAAAAAAACTAAAATTAGTGAGAAGAATTGTCATCAATTAGATCTTAGATCTAAGGGCTAAGAAATTCAATAGTATAATGGTAAATAATTAAAACTTTAAATGGTAGGCCAAGGGTATTTTAGTCTTAATCATATTTTCAATTCTACCTTTTTTAAACGCTCGTAACTTTTACATAGAGCATTATTATTTTATAGAAATTACACCATAAAACAAGTGTTTTTTAAATATTTAAAACGCCTATAATTTTGGCACGTTAGTTCGGCTCATTGTGTAATATTTATCAACTCATTGTGTAATATCAGGTCATTATATAATACTCATCAGATTATTGTGGCTAATGTTGACTATTTTATTATACATTGTGTTTTTTTAAAAGATGATATTCAAATAACACTATACTAAATATATTTTTTACGTTTATAGTTCATTGTGTAATCTTTATCACGTAATTATTTAATCCCCATCAAACAACTCATTGTGTCTATTGCTAATAACCGGTCTAATGCTAGTCATTGTGTTACCCATTATGTCTAATGGTAACCATTGTGTTTTTTAAAATGGTGATTTTCAAATAACACAATGTTAAAAATGTAATTATTTACATTTTTCCAGTTCATTATGTAATTCTGATGAGTTCATTGTGTAATCTTCGCCGAGTATCTCATTGTGCATATTGCTAATTATCGAGTCTAGTGTTGTTCATTGTATTACCAATTGTGTCTAATATTGACTATTATGCTATGCATTGTGTTTTTAAAAATTATTATTTTCAAATAACACAATTCTAAGTGTCACACCCGACCGATGATGGAATCATTGGGGCGGGCGAATGTGAATCGATTGCTCATAGACATGGTAGTAAATATGTTGAAATAATATTAAATGTTATTTTCATTAAAATGATACTGATCAAATGATACATTACACTTAAACAATAATCCAAATAAATACAACAAAAACCTTTTTATTAACTAGGTTCAAGTCCTAAATGAGCATGAAGAAGTCCACTAGTTTGCATTTCTGAAATCATGTGACAAAGTAACGAGTCAGCTAACGAATTAGCTGGCGAGTAATCACGGGTTTGAATACATATATAGATTGATTAAATAGATTGAAAATAATTCAATTCACATGGTAATATCAAGACTTGTAATGCAATAGTGTAGCATAGAAGACAAACCAACACAATCAAACCTAATGACTGAATTAACTCGG